>JADRCH010000088.1:417349-496661 GCA_019843965.1 Rhynchomys soricoides
TTGGTCATGGTGGTGCTGCTGCTGCTGTCATAACGAAAGCATCACTAAGCAATCGAGAGAGAATTCCCAAGCACAGAGGATCTTTTCATCATATGCATCATTCCCCTTCCGTCCTAAATGTTAGACAATCAATCTGCTCTATCTCTTCTCGTGATAAGGTATCATTTACCACTTGACCACTGGGACTCAGGGTCCAAGCGCTACACAACTGAAGTCTGTAATTATATGGCAGTCCTTCTGCTGGGGTCAAACAATGAGATTTACCCTAAGTACTGCCATTTTGTTTTCAGACCTTACTCTGATCATAAGGTGAAATTGAGTTCAAGTTCCCGGGTTCTAGGGCAGCTGGGACTTTCCTCTCTTCTTTTGTCCCTAAGTTCCCAGATTCTGAGGGAGCTGGGGGGAGCTGGGGACTTTCCTCTCATTCTTCTTTTGTCCCTGAAATGCAATGATTGTTCTTACCCAGGACAAGAACAAATTATTCTGACTGATGAAATTGTAGCTGTACCTTGGCATAGATGCCTATTGGCCTTATGATTTTTCTGCTTCAATAGTTACTAAGACTTCGGGACACAGCTTCTGAGGAGTGCTGTTGTCCCAGACTGAGCAGTTTTGGTTCCTTAATTCAAATAAAGATCTTACGTTGCTGGACTCTTGCGACTGCTTGGGTTGTTCTGTTTTTCAGCCTCAACACTGCTAACACTTAAGTGCATTACCACATCTCTCTTGATAGGGTGAAGGGGTGGCATCCCTTCATTCTCTCTTCTTAGGAAAATTAGTGCTCATTTGGGCAGTTTTCTGAAGCCATTCAGAGCATGTGCCTGAGTAATTTCTACTTACTTAGTATGAATTTGAGTTCCTACATAAACACCTTCAGGCTGGACACATTGAAAACAAAGGATAATGATTCCACATTATTAGAATCTGCCTGGTGGGTATTGTATAGTTGCTTCCTTGTCCTCCCAGTGCCTCTGGTTCAATATTGCAGATTCTTCCCACTCCTGTGGAGACCAACATGTACAGAATGACTAAACAGCACAACTTTCCGCAACATGATAGATAGTAGGCTAGTTGCCTCATCAGGTAGATCTGGTTTCAGAGGGACATTTCCCTTGACTTACTATTCCTTAGTACAACTGTGGGTTTGGTGGTAACAGAGTGTTACTGCCACCTAGTGTAACTCTTGTGAATAACCAGTCAACACTGTGGGGGTTTTTTCCCCCTAAGAAAAACTTGAAATAAGCCCCTTCAAACATTTTTTATAAAGAGCAGTGAAGGTGCTGAGATTCTCCAAAACTCACACCCCTTTCTTCCTTCTGGCCAATGACGATAGAGGCAATAAACAAAGCACAGTTGGTGCTGACAAAGTTGGGATCCACGGATGGTATTCAGAGGTGAGAGAGCAGAATAAGCTTCCAACACAGCTGCTCAAGTGAGCTCACCCAGGCAGTGCTGGGCTTTCACAAATTTTTCAATTTGGAGTCCATCTCTCTCCAACTTAGTGCCTAGAGACACAGGCTAGAGCCCATGCTACCTGAATGCCTGAAAATACCTGTTTTCTCATTCCAAACTTACCCATCCAATATGGTACTTCACCCATTCCAGCCCATAATTAAAGGAGAATGAGCATTCATCCTCAGAAAGGGAATGTCATGAGGGAAGAATGACAGATCCTTCTAGTGGGATTTTTGTTTCTTTTCTTTTCTGTTTTTTTTTAATCCAGTTATGTTATTCACATATGCTTTTGTTTTAATCCCAGCTATGGGATATGGGGCTGCTTCAGATTATCCACAGCAGCTAACTATAATTTGTCTTGTGCTCGTGTGGCATGATACTGCCAGCTGAAGAGAGTTTATGTTTGGAATTCTGGGGACTCTTGAGAAGGTATTAAAAGGCCAGAGCCCTGATAGGGGGGTGGTTGCTGCTCCCCCTGTGGTTTCTGGTCCTCACTGCTGCTGGTTACTGCTTTGCATTTGCTGGTTTGCTGAATTGCTGGCTTGCTGGCTTGCTGGTTGGAGATACCCTAAGAAGATTGGACTTGCTGTTAGGAACTTGATACCCCTAGTCAGCAGGAAGTGGTCTAAAGGGATCTATACCCCCTTCCCCCTAACTTTCCTTCTCACCTACCTAGTGTTGGTGGGGGTTGGGGTGGAGAAAGGTGGTAGATGTCAGAGCCTAATAAAATTGCCCAAAAGTATGGTTACAGATCTTCCCAGCAACTCCCTCAATGCCCTATTCCAGCCATGCCTTAAAATTGTCAGAATGTAATCAGTTGTTGGGAAAAAGTAATGTAAATTTTCTTATGGGAGTTAAAGTGGCTAACACATATAAAGCACTTGAGGAGCTCAGTTGATAAGAACACTTGTTGCAGGATATTTGATCACCCTGTGAAGCCCAAGATTATGTTATTTACTGGGAAAACTTGTTTCTAGTAGTGTGGCTCAGGCCTAGCACACACCTTTAAGCCAAGAGCTTTTTGTGTATTTTAAACAGGATTAAATAGAGTCAACTATAGGTCAAGAGGCAGAGCAACCAGCTGACAAGGTGTGAACATAGGAATAAGAAAAACAGAAAGAGTAAGAGGAAATCAGGAGGCCAGACAGAGAGACACACAGGATGTAGAAAGGAAATGTACTCAGTTTGAAGGGGTTTTGAGACATCATGGAGTGGGAGAACTTCCTTTTGGGATGCTGGCTGTGGAGGATGCTTGGGCTGTGGCTGGTTGGGTGCTTTCTCTGCCTCTCTGAGTCAGCAGGTTTTCACCCCGGCATCTGGCACCCAGTCTTTATTGATAAATAGAATGTTGATTTTGTTAAAATAACAAACACTTTACAGATTCTCTCTCCCCTTTGTTGTGTATTTCAGCTAATGTCATCCCTGTTGGGTCCTGGGAGCCTCATACTTTCCTGGCGCCTGTGACTTTCTAGTGCTACCCCAGTTCCCCATCCCCCACTGCTACACACCTCCGATCACACTTATGGCTCACACAGAAGGACCTGAGTTCAAATCCTTGGCACCCACATAAAAAAGCAGGACAGGGCTACAAACCTGTAACTCTCACACTGGGTGAGGGTAGGAGGCAGAGATGGGGGTGGGGCTCCTCTGGGGCTTTCTAGCTGCCAGCCTAGTTCCACATTCAGTGAGAGAACCTGTTCCGAGAGAATATATGAAGAGTGATAGAGCAAGATACCCGGCATCCTATTCTGGCCTCCTAACTCTTATATGGGTGCATGTACCTGCACACATGTGCAGATACACATATACATCATACGCACACTCACATACAAATAAACAATATGGGAGGATCAGTGGGAGGGTGAATATCCTCAAAACATTCTAAAAAACTCTCAGATAGTAAGCATTATTTTTAAAAATTAATTTTTTTGGATTTTTGTCTTTGTTGGATTTAGTTTGATTTAGTTTTTTGTTTGTTTATTTGTTTTTTTGGTTTGGTTGGTTTGGTTTGGTTGTTTTTCTTTGTGTTGTTGTTGTTGTTGTTGTTGTTGTTGTTGTTGTTGTTTGAGACAGAGTTTCCCTGTGTAGCCCTGGCTGTCCTGGAACTTGCTCTGTTGACCAGGCTGGCCTTAAACTCTGAGATCCACCTGCCTCTGCCTCCCAAGGGCTGGGATTAAAGAAATGCACCACCGCAGCCTAGCAATTAATTAAATTTTTATTTACAGATAATAAAAATAAAGTACTTATGGCATCCCCTCTCCCAACAGTACAGACTTTTCAATGAGCAAAGCAAACCATGATTTGTCTGTACTCTGCCCTGATCTAGCTACCTCAAACCCTTAGACTGGCCATGGCTACTGACAAGATAGGAGTTGCAACTCTGGAGTCGAGAGTCAGCTTCCCTACTGCACACTGATGATGGGGAAATGGTACTGGCTGCTGAGGGACTGTCCCATGTTCTGAGGTTCCTGGACAGACCAGCTTCTCTGCACAACTGGGCATGGCCACTGGGTCCTATCTCTTCTTTGCAGCCTTACAGTGATATCCCAAGATGGATCTGTACAGTTCTTCACTGGGCATTGTTTAGATGATCAGGTCATTCTTCAATTTGACACAGAAAATAGTAAGGCAGAGCCTTGGGGGCTGTGAACAGAAACACCTGGGTATGGACACCTGGAACACTGAGACCCAAGAGTTGGCAGAAAATGAGAAAAACCTCAGAGTAGCACTGGCAGATGGCCATGCCCTGGGGGAGCACAAAAGAGGTGAGTGTGGGCAAAGCAAAAAGATGGATGTGAGGGTTTCCCTGGACTGGTGGGGTAGACATCAGACTCTTCTCCCATTCTCAATTTGGGGGGATGAGAAAGGGAGTCTGCAGAACTCAACCAAAAGTGAATTGTGACTCAGCATACATAAAGGCATGGAGGGGAGCCAAGAGGGGAGCTCTGGGCTAAAGCGTCTCAGGGGAAGGTTTGGGGGAAGAGGTGCAAAGGGTCAGAGTAATCACTACTGAATGGGAGCCCCATTCCATCTAGAAGATTTAAGGCTGTAAGACTCAAGAGGAAAACTAAAGTAGGGGCTTCTGGGATTTCCAGTATGGTGGAAAGTCTGCCCTCTCCTCTCTCCATCTTTCCAATGACCATCCGAACCACATCTGGATGTTGCTCCATCTTCAGCTCAAACCTCAACAAGAAGTATCCAGAAGGACTGGGACATGGATGTCATTTGAAGTAAGTCCTAACAGGCTCATGTCAAGGATAACTGTGTGGAAGATTCCAGAGATCTTGTCTTCAAGAGAGCTTCAAGAAGGTAATGGAGTCCCCAGCCGTAAATGTGAACTGTAGCATGGCTGTGGAAGGCATTATTAGCATCACTTGTTTGGGTCTTCAACTTCCAACCTCGGAATCTCTCTCTGACCTGTACTCTCGTGGAAACCCCTTAGCATGGACATATAGCCTGAAGGTGTCTTGCCCTGTTAGAATAGGATCTACAAGACATGAATGACCATTGAGGTTCCCAAGAAGAGGAGCTGGTTCAGTTGCCATGTGGACCACAGTGAAGGAAGCAGGTCTGTGGGAAGGTCCTGGTGCTGGTGCTTCAGCATCAGGCTCAGTGGCTGGTCTTCCTAGTGGCTGCTTTTGAGATTCTTCTGGTTGGCCTTTGGTACAAGAGGAAGAAGACAATATCGGCTGCAGAGTGGTCAGAGCTCAAAAAAGCTGCTAGTCTTGCATCACTATGTGAATTTAAATTTATATAACATAAAAAGGGAGAGGAAGGGAGAGGAGGGGGCAGAAGAAGGCAAGGGAACATGGAGGTGTACAAGTATGCAAATGTTACCAACTCCCCGCACTTAGCAGCACATGTCTAAGATCCCAGAATTTGAAAAGTGAAGACAGGAGGATTAAGAGTTTATGGCCTGAATTACACTGTTAGTTTGAAAGCAACCGAAACTAAGACCCTATCTCAAAAACCAACTCAGAAAAAAAAAGCAAAAAGAAAAACAAAAAACCACCTCCAACAACAAAAGTCAAAACTCACAAGGGAAAAACATTAATAAAAACGAAAGCTATGAAAACGGTATGAATGGATGGTGTACCTTACTTCTGCACCTAGAAAGCCAGGCAGTTAGAAAACAGGATGCCTTTGGATTTCTTTTCTTCATAATCCCAGGCAGACGAACTGTCCCTGTTGGCTGCAGGAAAGGAGCTCGTAATCTTGCCCAGGCTTCATTCCAGAAGCCCCAACACCTGATGCTATCAGATATCTTGATGAGACCCAGGTCATCCTGAGTGATAGCACCCTCTGTGTCTAAAGATGAGTAATCAGAATGGACAGAAATCTGGTGATGGAGGGGTCCTCAGAAAAGACAGAGATATGCAAGTGAAAAAGCCTCAGAAAATATTCGGATATGAGACTACCATGGCCAACAGTGCGTCATGCAAGTGAGGGAAGAAAGAAGTCTGGTTCAGCATGACTCAGCAGCCAGGGTTGGTTCAACATCAAGAGTTTGCCACTGGGAAGTTTATTTTAAGATATTTAAGTACAGCACAGCCAGGCAGTGGTGGCTCGTGCCTTTAATCCCAGGACTTGGGAGGCAGAGGCAGGCTGATTTCTGAGTTTGAGGCCAGCCTGGTCTATAGAGTGAGTTCCAGGACAGCCAAGGCTACACAGAGAAACACTGTCTCAAAAAAAAAAAAAAAAAAAATTAAGTACAGCACAATTTTGGGGGGAAAAAGTTTTCTGGTAATCAACTGAATTCCAGGTGCACAATAAAGCTTCCAATATGACTACATCAAAACTCTTTGTAAAGTATTTATGACATCTTCCATAAAGATGGGTTCTATAGATTGATAATATGTGACTTCTTAAGGGTCTTGGGGAAGATCCGTCATACAGATAGTGCAAAGGTCACCAGGCTAGTAACCAGCTCCATTCCCAGCCGTCTGGGCATAAAACAGGTTCTACAAGTCTCCCTTTGAAGAGACAGTCTTGTCTGTTTAACATTCCTGTTTTCCCTGGTGCTTATCTATGAGCACAAGGGTGTCCATGTCTCCTACAAGAAAGGACAAGAGCTCGGGATGAGAGAGCTTCCTTATCATGTCCTCCTACCTCGGGCTCCTGTAGGTGTGAGATGCTGGCGGGAGGGTAAACGAAGAGACACATTAATTAGAGCTAAGCATGACAAGTGAACTGTGGTCTCAGTTGATTTCATTGTTCAAAAAGAAAAAATTGGGGGGAAAAATTTAAAAACCAATAAAAGGTATCACTATCACTAGCCACTAGAAGAAATGCAAATAAGATCACAAAGCAGTAACAACAACAACAACAACACAACAACCTGTTATAGCAGCCAATATAGAAATGAACAGGCTGGAGACATGGCTCTGTGAGTAAAGTGTCTGCTTCACAAGCATGAGGAAGCTCAGTTCAGATCTCCATCACCCACATAAAACCTTGGTTGGTGGCCCATGTCTTTAACCTCAGCTACAGGCGAAGCCCCAGAGTTCACTGACAAGCAAGCCTAGCTAAGAAATGGTGCAGTGCAGATACAGAAAACGGACCCTTTCTCAAAAGATGAGATGGGCGTAGACATCTCGAGATCCACCTCTGGTCTCCACATGCACAGATGTACATACCCATAAATTAATTAATTGATTAATTAATAATACAGAAATCCAATACCAAATGCTGCCAAAGATATGGAGCAACTGGATGGTTGTGGTGGTAACATAAAAGAATGACCATAGTTGGACAGCTTCTTATAAAATTAATCATGCCTATCCCTATTACTTGGAAGGCTGAGACAGGAGGATCACAAGTTCAAGGCCAGCCTGATTTGATAGTAAGTTTGAGTCTGACCTGTACTACACATACAGGACCTATCTCAAAGTAACAGAAAAATAAATAAACAACACAAAAGACAGCAATTATTTCCCTGGGTACAAAGACCAGGGTACCTCTGTACAAAAGCACCCTGGCTTTATAATTACCAAAACCTGGCAACAATCAACATGTCCATTAACCTACACATGGTCAGATAAACTGTGGTAAATCCATTTTATGGACTATTAAATGATAATTTAAAAACAACAACAACAAAAAATGCAGTTCTGAAGCATTTAGCTCCGAAGAGCATTCCATTAAATGAAAAACAAGTCAAGAGACATCTGTATGATCAATTTATTCACACAACACTCTTAGTATTACAAAACAGTGATGGGAAGTAAACTAACCCAGCTACTGGCTGCCAGGATTAGGTGTCGTGGGAAGGGAAGACAGCTGTGACCACAGAGAGGAAGCACAAAGAGATCTTTGAAAACACAGATAATTCTGCATCCTGACTAGGGTGGGACTGGAAAAATATAAATAAGAACAAATAAACAACTTAAGAGGTGGGTTTTAAAAAACAAAACAAAAAACAAAAAACGGTTGTCCTACAAACCATGCGGAATTTACTCTGTAATGTTTTTATTAAAAAGATTTTACTATTATGGTACTGGAAGGTTGGCTCAGTAATTAAGAGTGAACACTGCTACTGCAGAGAACCCAAGTTCAATACAATGGGCTCCCAAGTCCACACATGTGCTACAATAACAGAGAACCGTACACCAAATCCAACAAGGCTGGCTTCCTGGTTTTACTGTAGTACTGTATTTATGAAAGAGATAGCCCTTAGAGAAAACTGAGGTCTCACAGAGTTCTTTGGTATGTTAAAGTTTACTTTGAACCTTTTGTAAAAAGATACATTTGAATGTGACAGAACATGAGCTAGCAAGGCAGGTCCGTGGTTAAAGTCAGTTGCTGCCAAGACTGACGATCTGATTCAATCCTTGGGATTCATATGGAAGAAGAGAATGAATTCTCACAGGCTGTCCTCTGGCCTGTATATGCATGTCACTGGTACACTCAGAGAATAAATAAATGAATAATAGAAAATATAAGAACTACTATTTTAAAGTGCGTGTGTGTGTGTGTGTGTGTGTGTGTGTATTTGTTCGTACATGAACGTGAACGCTGGTACTGCCGAAGTCAGAGGCATCAGATTCCTCTGAAATTGGACTTAAAATAGTTGTGAACAGTTCAACATGGGTGCTGGGAATTGAACTCAGGTTCTCTGAAATAGCTGTAAACACCACAGAGCTGTCTCTCCAGCTACATAAAGACAAATACTTTTTAATCAAAAATATTGGTGAGTAGACTATGCCTCAGAAAAGTTCGGTTTTAGAACAACTGGGTTTTTTTTTAATCCACCTCCACTTATTTACTTATCCTTATTTATGTTTTCCTTGGTTCTGATTTTTGTATCTTACTCATATTGTTTGTTCTGATTGTGAGCAAACAAATAATTTTTGTAAAAGATGGCATGAAAATCAATAAATATAACTTATCTTCCAATGAATAATTATGAAGCAGTTACTTGATGCCAGGTACCGTGGACCCGAGGAACATGATTAATGTCCAAACAGGTCTCTGCGCTGCCTCTTCCACATCCTACACCAGCAACGCTAATTCTCCTGGCTAAACACACAGTCCCAGATGTAGCTCTTCCCTGGGCTCTGTTGTTTGTTCTTGGATCTTTCACCAGAACACAAATAGCAGTTTCTGAAATAAAAGGATATGAAGCAGAGCTGTTCAACCACCAGAAAACAGAAAGCCTTAGGACAAAGAAGTCGTGGGAGGGAATGGCTTCAGAGGCAGCTGAAATTAGACAGGGGTGTGAGGGAGGGTGGGCGGGTGCCTGCCTCAAGCAAAGGAGCCACTGAACAACACCCCCACCAACAGTGTTGTACTGCCAAATTCAAGGCTGTTTATTTCGAACATCCTTCACTGTAGCCACACAAATTCATAGCATTATTCCCAGGAAAGATTAGTGCACATCAAAAAAATACCAAACACAACAGCCCAGACAACAACGGTGCTTCTTAAATGGGAAATACCCTATGTCCTTTCCTGTTCTAGGATTTT
Organism: Rhynchomys soricoides; assembly: GCA_019843965.1. NCBI lineage: Eukaryota > Metazoa > Chordata > Mammalia > Rodentia > Muridae > Rhynchomys > Rhynchomys soricoides. The sequence goes on from JADRCH010000088.1 coordinate 426,770, forward strand.
ACAAAGTTCACCGCAAATGGAAAACTCAGTAGTCAGGGAACGTGATCAGTGACCATTATTGCAGGCCTCTGGTTTGAGGTGACTCATGGAGAAACAAAGGATGATCAAGAATTTACAAGAAGCCGCTACTGTTGTTGTTGTTTAATCTGAGCTTCTCAAACACCAGAAGATATTTATGAAATAGTTTTATCCAGCATACTACACACTTAGAGCCACAGAAAGAGACTCCGTCCCCTCTCCAGCTCTCATGTATCCTTGTACAGAGGTTCCTTCTTTAAAATGTCCACTTGAATCTCAAGGCCTTGTTAAATATTCTTGAAGGTGTCAAGAATAAAACATAACAGATTGTTTCCCTCCAAACTCAAACGCCTCCAAGGACACACTTAGAGACCTAGCATGAAGGCAGAAGACAGTGTGCTATCATTAAGACTACAAGGAGAAAGCCAACCTTTCATTATCGAGATTTCAAAAAAATAGTTCAACATAAATATATTAAAAGTGATATGGGGTGCAGAGGCTACAATCCAAACTCCAAACCACAGGGGCTATCCATCTTGGCCTTGTGTTTATTCCTAGGATGGTGTACGTTACATATGAGTCACTAATATTTTGAACTAAAGTTACTAACTAAATAACTAAAAATTAACAAAATGATTTCTCAGGAGAATCCTTTTTTTTTGTTATAACTTATCTCTGGAATAAACAGAAAATACATATGATCCCAAAAGTATATAGGAGACATGCTTCTTATTTCAATCCTTCTCCAAAATAGTTTCCTTCATCCCTGGGTTTGAGATTATATTTTGTCATTAACTTTTATTAGTAATGGTAAAAAAAAAAAAAAAAAGGCAGATTTATATTTTTTTCACATGCAGGTCGTCATATTTTGCTTATATTTGCCCTCATTTTCCTGGTCCCCCTCTTCCCTCTCCAGCCACCACAACCCCAAAAATAGGGGAGACTTTCACTGAAGTTACTCAACCAGTATTAAAGCCCTCTCTCTCTCTCTCTCTCTTCCTCCCTCCCCCTCCCTTTCTCCTTTTAATTGTTTTATTCTTGTTTGTGATGTTACAAAACAACATCCACACGGTTTGTGGAGACAGCTTGGACCACAGACATCCACATAGGCCCCAGCATCAGCATGGACTAGGGACCTCAGCATGGTCTCAGTGGAAATACAAAAGGCAGACATCAACACGGCCCTCAGCTGCATTATGGAACACAGGCATCATCATACCCCCCAGTGTAGCAGGCAACAGACAACAACATGGCTTCTGATGGCAACAAGGGCTGTGGACATCAACATGGCTTTAGGCAGCAGTGCATACCAAAGACATCCACATGGCCGTTAGTGGTCACACAGACCATGGGCATCCATATGTTCTCCAGTGACAGCTCAGACCATCAATGTGGCCCTTGGCCACAGCATGGACCACAGACACCATAAGGTCATGTAGAAGTCCATGATCCAAGATGCTGCTGTCTGTAACCTGCAAGAAAGCTTATTTTGCAGTGGTATCAATGACTTTAGACACACAGTTGAGAAGGAGAGACACTGAATGCTTCTATGACAACCTCTCCCCAGTCTAGACAAGAAGCAAATGAAGAGAGCTCGTTTTCTAAAAAAACTATTTTTTTATTTACATCCCAAATGCTGCTCCCCCTCCCAGTCGTCCCTCACAGAGTCCCTCCCCCCAACCCCTAACCTTCTCCTCTGAGAGGGTGAGCCCCCCCCCATTATCTCCAACACTGGCATATCAAATCTATGCCAGATTAGGCACATCTTCTCCCACTGAGCCCAGACAAGGCAGCCATGAAGACTGAGCTGCTACATATGTGCCAGGGCCTCATTCCAGCCCATGTATGTTTTTTGATTGATGGTTCAGACTCTGAGAGCTCCCAGGGGTCCAGCTGTGGATTCTGTTGGTCTTCCTGTGGAGTTCCCATCCCCTTCAGGACCTTCAGACCTTCGCATCACTTTTCCATAAGAGTCCCCGGCCTCCATCCAATGTTTGGCTGTGGGTTTCTGCATTTGTTTCAGTCAGCTGCTGAGTAGAGCCTCCTACAGCACAGTTATGCTAGCTCCTGTCTGCAAGCATAACAGAGTATCATTAATAATGTTAGGGATTGGTGCTTGCCCATGGGATGGGTTTCAAGTTGGGCCAGTTATTGGTTGGCCTTGCCTTCAGTCTCTGCTCTGTCCTTGCATTTCTTTTAGACATGAAAAATTTTGGGTCAAAAGTATTGTTGGGTGGGTTAGTGTCCTTATCCCTCCACTGGGAATCCTGCCTAGCAACAGGAGATGGCCTTTTCAGGTTCCATGTCCATGTTAGGCATCTCAGCTAAGGTCACCCACAGTGAATCCTGGGAATCTCCCATTTTCCAGGTCTCTGGAACTTCCTAGAGAGTCTCACCTCCCTACCCCCTGCCCCCATCTCCACCCCAAACCCCCGGTAGCTGCATGATAGTGAAGCAAAGATATGGCAGCAGAAACAGCTGATAGCTAACATCTTGATTCATAAGTAGGAGACAGAGTCACACTGGGAATGGCCTGTCCCCATTGACACACCCTCTTCAATAAGGCCACACCTCCTAACTCTTCCCAAAGAGTTCCAACTGGGGACCAAGCATACAAACACAGCCTACAAGGACTATTCAAGCCACCATGGGGGGGGGGTGTTTTATTTGGGTCTGTGTGGTCCCAGCTGATCTATAACTTGTTACTTAGCCCACGTTGACCTCAAATGTTCAATAACATTCTGCCTCTGTCTCTGAGAGCTGGGATTATAGGTGTATATCACCAAACAAGAGAGAGTCTTGCTATGTTATACAGGCTAGTCTCAAAGTCCTGGGCTCAAGTGACCCTCTCCCTCTGAAGGAGCTCAACATACAGGCATGTGCCATTTGCCCAGCTTGAATTTTTTTTTCCTTTAAAAGGAATCCCTATTTTAAATGCTTGGTAACTTGTGAATGTATCCCCTCCTCTATTCTCTCAAACCAATAAATCTAAGCAGATCCCAAAGCCCTATCAATCAGGTATGAGAAGTGTTTCCTGAATGAGCTTTCCTTTCATCCCCACATTCTCAAGTCATAGTCCCCCTGCTCAGAAACTCCTCCTGGTTCACTGTGATGCTTCCCCCTGAACTTCAGAGGCAATTTCTCCCCAATTCAGCAGATCCTACACAACAAAAGACTCCACTGAATATGCCATGTCTCTGATCTTTGTTTATTCTTCATCTATAGGTAGGAATGAGTACAAAAAATTGGAATGTTTCTAAAGCTACATAAATGTATTGGCTGGTTTTGTGTGTCAACTTGACACAAGCTGGAGTTATCACAGAAAAAGGAGCCTCCCTTGAGGAAATGCCTCCATGAGATCCAGCTGTAAGGCATCTTCTCAATTAGTGATCAAGGGGGGAGGGCCCAGCCCACAGTGGGTGGTGCCATCCCTGGGCTAGTAGTCCTGGGTTCTATAAGAAAGCAAGCTGAGCAAGCCAGGGGAAGCAAGCCAGTAAGCAGCACCCTCATGGCCTCTGCATCAGCTCCTGCCTCTAAGATCCTGCCCAGTGAGTTCCTGTCCTGACTTCTGTTGGTGACGAACAGCAATGTGGAAGTATAAGCTGAATAAATCCTTTCCTCCCCAACTTGCTTCTTGATCATGATGTTTTGTGCAGGAATACAAACCCTGACTAAGAGAGCAAAAGATCTCCAGTGTACCTCCCAGCCTGTTTCCTGCAGTTCCCCAAACAACCTGGCCACAGGTGTGCTGGTTCATACTATCACCATGTCTTTGACCATGGGCTTTCCCCACCCACAACTCCTCCAATGTGTTTATACACTTGTACTCACTGGGCAGAATCACATTTAAATGGCTCTCTTTGGGAAAGTTCATCATGAGTCATCATGACCAACTTAATTGTTCTCTTTGTTATATTTGAAGCATTTTGAATAGCTCAAGTAATCAGGAACTTGAGATGTTCTTTTTAAAAGAACAAGCAAGCATTCTTACTTTTACTCAGGAGAAATAAATATCTTTTTTCATGCTGTGAGAACAGCATTCATCTTGAACTCTAAATTACACTGACTCAGAATGCAATGGGTACACCCTTTGATAGCACTGTGATTCTTATTACCTAGTATGCAGTACCTCTATCTAAATTCTTTCTGATGAGTTCAGACAGAAGCTAGGACTTAGTGCCAGGACTTATGCTCCTGGAAGCTTGCTCTGGTCTGCCCTCAGCTCTGGGATCCTTGTGATCGCCATAGAAACAATACAGATGGGGGCGGGGAGGGGTTGAGTGGAAAGATGGCTCATACGTTAAGAGCAGTGGCTGCTCTTCCACAGGTCTTGAGTTCAATACTCAACAACCACATGGTGGCTTACAACCATCTATAATGAGTTCTGATACCCTCTTCTGGCATTCAGGTGTACATGCAGATAAAGCATTCATACATTAAATACAATTTTTAAAAGAATACAGGTGATACACAGAGAACACAGCACAGAAGAGAATTTGTGATACAGTGCATGTGTGGCAACCTCGAAGACTCAGAACAGGCAGGGGTTTGGCTAACACCTTGATTCAACCTGCACAGAGGACCTAACTCAGCATGTCTACACTTCTGTCCTGCAGAAACTGTGACAATAAAAGGGTATCGTTTTTTATGAGGCTAGAGGTTTTGGTCCAGGAAAGAGGAGCCAACTCTATTTACTGTCTTCAGTTTATCTTAGTTTCCTAGGTAGTATGGAACCCCTGCCATTAGCCTATCTTCAGCCTTTCAATTAGTTACAAGCAGTTTGTGGGTCTTCACTACTTATGGAAAGACAGTTCTCTCCCAATCTTGATATCTGATCACATTCATTTGCCTCCACTATGGCCTGCCTTCAGTAAAAATCCTTTAAATCAGAGTCTTAATTAGGATTACTATCACTGTGATGAAACACCATGACCAAAAGCAAGCTGGGGAGGAAAGGGTTTATTTGGCTTATACTTCTGTCATTAAAAGAAGTCAGGACAGAAATTCAAACAGGGCAGAAACCCAGAGGCAGGAGCTGATGCAGAGGCCATAGAGGGGTTCTGCTTACTGGCTTGCTAGGCCTGCTTACTTATAGACTCCAGGACCACCAACCCAAAAATGGTATCACCCATGATAGGCTTGGCCCTCACAGAAAAATCACTAATTAAGAAAATTCCTGGGGCCGGGCAGTGGTGGCACATGCCTTTAATCCCAGCACTTGGTAGGCAGAGGCAGGCGGATTTCTGAGTTCGAGGCCAGCCTGGTCTACATAGTGAGTTCCAGGACAGCCAGGGCTATACAGAGAAACCCTGTTTAGAAAAACAAGAAGAAAGAAGAAGAAGGAGGAGGAAGGAGGAGGAGGAGGAGGAGGAGGAGGAGGAGGAGGAGGAGGAGGAGGAAAAGAAGGAAGAAGGAAAAGGAGGAGGAGGAGGAGGAGGAGGAGGAGGAGGAGGAGGAGGAGGAGAAAGAAAGCAAGCAAGCAAGCGAAAGAAAGAAAATTCTCTATAGGCTTGCCTGCAACCTGATCTTATGGTTTTATTTTTAATAAACTCTTTTATTTTAAAATATCAGATATAATACTAAAGATGTGCTGGCAGTTCCAGGACAGCCAGGGCTACACAGAGAAATCCTGTCTCAAACAAGCAAGCAAGCAAGCAAACAAACAACCCCCAAAAATTCATAGGTAAATACACACACACACACTTCAGCTTTTATCTCTGCATTAAAAAAAAAAACAAAACACTTTCTTCATTCAGATTGTTATGTTGTCATAGCTACTTGAGGTAAGAAATAATGAATTTCTAGTCATTGCTTAATAAGGTGTTTCATACAAGGTAACAAAGAGGTCACCATATTAACATCTTTTAAAAATAAATCTGTAGACTAGAAAGCAAGAAAGGCACCATGAGATTAAAGGCTGAGAGGAGACTAGTAAAACCCAAAGGTTTGAAAGTAAAGGGTTCGAACTACAAGGTATTGGAAGCATTAGCCAGGGACACACCATTTGGTAAATTCCTCACTGTGGTTGATCTGTGTGAATTCCAGTAACTACAACAATTGGGTTTCCAGGAGGAAACTAACTTGCTTGTCTGGATTCTTTACTGCTCTGCTGCATGGACCCCAAGTAACAGCCAATCAGGAAAGATGAGCATCAACCACCTAATATTCTTTAACCTACTAACTGGTCACTCCTAGCCATGGCCAACTGTGGGTCAGCTTGTAGGTGACAGCAGATTCTGATTCTTAAGGAGACTCCCACTCCTGGGGGGTGGGTCCCCCAAAATAAAGGCCTATGCTCCCTTAAAGCACCCACTCTCCCGTTTGTCTTTCTCTCCTTCTCACTGAACTTTCAGAGGGATTAAACAGGGATGGGGATGAGAGGTAGAAAAGAGATGGAATGTAACTAGGTACAGTACTATAAATGTATGCAGTCAACCGGTACTGCCGCTGTCTTTCCTTATCCAAGCTAGTCCTCCATAACACCACAGAGAGATTAAGATCTATTCACAGCTCAAAAGCACAGTGACTAGGCATTATAAATCTATTCTAATCCTCTAGTCTAATCTTGTTACCTCCCAGCCAAAATCCCCATAATACTTGTGTTTATGTCCCTTCCACGCTCCAGCTGAACTCTCTTGACGTCACCTTTCTCCCTTCTCCTGGCTGCCTCTCTCCTGCTCACTCGCCCTCTCCCAGAATCTTTTCTCCTCGTGGATGCCCCACCCTGTTCTCTCTATTGTCAAATTGTTGGCTGTTCCAGCATTTATTGACAAGGCAGAGAATAAATGGTGAGCACTGTTTACACAAAGTTAAGACATAAGCATTATAATGCCTGTATGGACTGACACCAGAGAGTGAGCCAGAGAAACCGGCATTTGAGTAACACAAGAGTAAACTTCGCACGGTGCATAATAATATTCTGCCTACAAGGGAGGACAAACCAAAACTAAGGATGTATGAAAGAAGTCATAGAGAAACCTACTACTTTATAAACTAATTGAAATAAACATACTTTAAGAAAAAGAGTTTTAGCTGGTAGTGGTGCAAGCACTAGGGGAGCAGAGGCAGAGACTTTACTTCTCTGTAAAGTCAAGGCCAGGCTGGTCTACAGAGCAAGTTCCAGAACAGCCAAGGCTGCATAGAGAAACACTGTCCTGAAAATTGAAAGAAAGAAAGAAAGAAAGAAAGAAAGAAAGAAAGAAAGAAAGAAACAAAGAAAGAAACAAAGAAAGAAAGCAGGAGTTGGGATAGAGGCACCACACATGGGTGAATGATGCTATTTCCCAGAAGTCACAAGATCCTATTTTGGAAGACAACACACACTTGAATCATACTAAAACTGAGCTGGAAACTGCCTACCTGCTGGCAGTGTTCATTCATGGTGCTAGAGTGTGTGAAATGGGCTGCTGGTGGAAAGAAAAGCTTCCGTGGTCTTACCCAGTCACTAACCCCACACACAATATTGATTTGCCAGGTAAGATATATTCACTGATGCAATGGCAGCATGTCTGTGGGAGGGGCAACCGACTGCATTCAGATTGGATTTGCAGCCCACTCTGGTGGGGAATACATGCCTACCACTAGAAATCTGGTCAGAAACCTATGCCTGGGAGTGATCATAGGCCCTGGGGAGAATTGACTTCTGGTTAGTGTGTTATCGTTGTTTTGTGGCTTGTTTGTTTGTAAATGGACACATAGCTAAACTGTGTATCATTGAAAGTTAACTGGATGTAGTATGCTTAAGTTTTAGAGTAATTTGTATATTAATGTAAGTGCTTTATAAAGGGGATACTAAGTTTAATTAGGCTTCCTGAACTGGCTAGTTTATGTTTAAAAGATTAAGTGCAGAGAGCTGGAGAGATGGATCAATGATTAAAAACACTTGCTGTTCTTGAAGAGGACCGGGTTCAGTTACCAGCACCCACGTGGTGATTCACAACCATCAGGGTTCCAGGGACTCTGATGTCTCTTCTAACCTCCTCAGGCACCAGGCACGAATATGGTACACACATATATGTGCAGGCAAAACCGAATTCACACAGAATAAAAATGTTTATAAAAATCCAACAATAAAAATAAGTACTAAGGCTATAAAAATCAAACGATGCTTATGCATTTGTGATGTGCCTTAACTCAAAAAATTAGATTATAAAAATGGTGGAACTATGCTGGATGGTAGTGGTGTACGCCTTTAATCCCAGCATTTGGGAGACAGAGGCAGGTGGATTTCTGAGTTCGAGGCCAACCTGGTCTACAGAGTTCCAGGACAGCCAGGGCTACACAGAGAAACCCTGTCTGGAAAAAGAAGGAAGAGGAGGAGGAGGAGGAGGAGGAGGAGGAGGAGGAGGAGGAGGAGGAGGAGGAGGAGGAGGAGAAGAAGAAGAAGAAGAAGAAGAAGAAGAAGAAGAAGAAGAAGAAGAAGAAGAAGAAGAGAAGGAGAAAAGAAAGAAACTCTACAACCATAAGCTCCACTTAGGACCAATCAGAATAAAGGTCAGTGAGAACTGTTCTGTCTAGCTAGCCAAAATAGTTTGAGTCAGAGCTGACCACCGGAGAGTGCTTCCTGAACCTTCACACGAGCTCGTTGTGGTTTTTGCCTATATAAATGGGCTCTGCAAAATGTAGAAGGCCACAGTCAGCTCCTGAGTCTAGTCTGCAGCCCCGACTGATCAGTCTTTTGGTGTGCATTCAATAAACCAGCCCTATTTGACTGAGATCAGTGTCCGGTTTGTGTGGCAAGTCCCAGACCCCAAAAATTAACAGCAACAAAAACAGTGGAACTACTTTGAAAACCCTGTCTTCTTTTAAGTAAAAGATAATAGGATAGAATCTTCACTAAGATTAACTTTTTAAGAAAACGATTTTAGGCCAGATGTGATGACACCTACCTAAAATCTGAGGAACTGAGAAACAGTCAAGTCTCAAATTCAAAGAGTTCAAGGCCAGCCTGGACTACACACTGACATGAGATCTCCCTTCCTTCCCTCCCCTTCCTCACCTCTCTGCCTCCCTCTCCTCCCTCCCCAAAATAAGTCTTGGTCTTCATGGTCTGTTGCAACAAAGTGTAATAGATTTCTCACAGTTCCAGAGCCTAGGTAGTATAAGACCAAGGTGCCCACAGATTTCTTATGTGGCAGGATCAGCTTCCTGGCTTGAAGACTAGGCGGTATGGCTCACTGGCTCTCTCTCCTCTCTCCTCTCCCTCTCTCCTCTCCCCTTTCCCCTTTCCCGTCTCCTCTCTCCTCTACTATGATCATAAGGGTCTTGCTTAGTCCTCAAAGTCAATTTGATGGGATTTAGATAGAGATCATCATAGAGACATACTCTGGGCATGTCTGTAAGGGTGTTTCCAGAAAGGTTTAACTGAAAAAAGGTTCGCTGAGACACACCCAGAATGCAGATGGAGATATTCCACAGGCTGGGGCCCATAAATAAAGGGGATTAAAATTGAGCTGAGCACTAGCACTCCCTCCTCTCTGCTTCAGTGTGACCAGCCTCACACTCCTGCTCCCTGCCTTGCCTGACATGATGGGCTGTAACCCTCCCTGTGAGTCACAACCCTTCCATTCTTAAACTGCTTCTGTCAGGTACTTTGCCACAACAAGGAGACACATTTCCCAAAGGTCTAACCAAGTAACCATCACCTGGGAACAAGGACTTTAACACATGGAGGGGGATGGGAGTCACATACAAACTTACAGATGTAAATCTTAACTGGGATGCATTACTTTTACTTCCCTGACAATGCCAGCTGTTCCTTTTCTTGTGGATACAGTCAATGGTGTAAGACATAAAGTTATAGGGGACTGAGGCAGAATCCAGACCAGAGTGACGTCTGGCTCCTACCAAACTCCCCTACGATGTCCTCTTTCTCCTGCTCCAATCTCCTGAACGTTATTTCTTAAAATTCCAAAATCAGATTTGTAGGATGACCCATCCCATAAAGTTGCTTGCTATTGCCACGAAGTCTGATGACCTGAGTTTGATTCTTGAGACCCAGAAAGTAGAAAAAGAGAACATCCCTGCAAGCTGTCCTATGACCTACACGCACGCCCTCATCACTCTCATCCTGGCCTCTGAAAATATCCCGAGTTAACGCAGAACTCAAGAAGGCATTTTGGGGGTGCAAACATCCTTAGTTCTGACTTCTTTCCCCTCGTTTTCTTGCTTCAACACCGATTCAGTTTTTACCTTTCAACAGGCAGAGGGAAGACAAGATGAACCCAGCTTATTTTCATAAACAACGACTCTCTTCCCTGTGCGCTATATATTTGATAGTGTTAGTACCTGTGGGCTTCAAAGTCCACTCAATTGCTCGGTGCTCCATCAGTTAGGCTGCTGTACAGTGTGTTTTTAGGGCATTAGGGGTTTGCAAGTGACAGGAACTTAGGTGACCTCCATATTCCACAGGGAGACTAGTAGAGAAGCGGAGATTGCTATCTCTCCCGAGCCGGGCTTTGCCGAACTGGGGGACTTATATCCGCTAAGCATCGAGGGATGTGAGCGCACGGGTTACGGTGGCCCACGCAGCCCGGCGAGCGCGGACGCCGAGAGCTGCGGCACGCAGTACGGCCGCGAGAGGGCGCGGGCTCCACTATGGCGGCACGCTGGCCGGGAAGGAAAGCAGTGATCCGCCCCGGAGATGGGGAAATTGGGGCCGAGGAGCGGCGGGAACAGAGGCGTCCAGCCTCCTTCCGCAGCTGCGGGCCACGGCAACCTGCCCTGACACAGGGCTCCACCAGGTCTGCGTTCGTAGGGTGGCCGCAGCATCCCGAAGGTGACCAGGGCGCTCGCCTGCGCGCCCATCTCTCTGTCCCGCTCCCAGCCCGAGACCCTCAGAAAGGGGCAGCCAGGTCCTCCGGGCGCCGCGCTCCGAATGGCGCGAGGGTCCGCAGAGAACGCGGCTGAGTGGGGACGCCGGAGAGCCGCAAGCCCCGCCCCGCGGCCGGCGCCCTGACAACGCGAGCGGCCCGGGCGGCGCCGCCGCTCTCCGCCCCTCGGCCGGCACCAGGCGGGGCTGGGACCAGAGCGCCGCCGCTGCCACTGCCGCACGAGCCGCGCTGCTCTGGGGCCCGGGCCGGGAGCAGGGGGTGGGGGGCTGCGGCCCTCGCTCTACCTTCTCCCACCATGAGCCAGGGAAGTCCTGGGGCCTGGGCCCCCCTCGATCCCACCTCTGGGTCCTCTGCGTCCCCAAACCCGTTCGTGCATGAGTTACACCTCTCCGGCCTCCAGAGGGTTAAGGTAAGGTGTGGGCAGGGGACGTGTGGAAGACTGGTTGGGATGGGGAGACCTGGTGGCGAGGAGCCGTGGCTGAGATGGGCAAGGGGATGCCAGAAGAGGCCGATGAGAAGCTTGTGGGGAGGGAGTTAGGGGGCGCGCACGTGGGGGCGGCTGGGGGTGGGTAGGCGAGGAGCCTTGGTGAGGTCTCCACCTTAGGCGATAGACAGGCTCACAAGTGAGGAAGAAACGAGTGGGAGAGGAGGGATGACTGAAGGAGACCCAAGGATAGGAGAGATGGAGGACACTGGGGAATGCGGATTACATCCTACAGAGGTTGCCTGGCTAGGATGGAGCTGGAGGCTACGGAAAGCCCGGGGTGGGGGCAGGGGCGTGCTCTGCGATCCGGGGCTTCGGCTTAAACCGTTTGGACCCAGAGACTGCGTCCTTGTGCCCTTCCAACACCTCCTCTTTCCGCCACCGCCACCCAACCCCCCCACTGCAGCACCTACTGGTGGGGGCAGGGATGCTGGGAGGGGGGTTAGCTACAGGAAGTAGAGGGACGCACCACCCTAGGGTAGCCAGGAGGTGGTGTGGGAAGGAAGTGTCCAAGGTTTCTGTTGTTATCACCTCCCGTGAGGCCAGCCCCCAGGGGCTAGGTTTATTTACCTGCTCAATCCTAAGAAAGCCTCTGGAGTCACCCTGGCACTTGGCAACCCTTACCTTGCAGAATAGGGCTGAGTGTTACCTAAGGATTGCTGTTTCGAAGTACAAGGCTAGGGGTTGATTGACCTGAGGCTTGAAAAGTGGATCTCTGTGTTTCCTGCCATCTGCTCCTTGGGCCCAAAGTGTTGAAAGCCCTGCACTGGATTTGTTTGACATAGGAGCTATTTATGGAATGGGATGGGATGTTGGGGAAGAACTGTCGTCTCTAACCTACATCAGACACAGGACTGGCCACCTTCCCTGCACTTTCTCATTAAATCTTCTTTTCTTTTTTTCTTTTCTGGGAATCGGTGGGCATAGGGTTTCTCTGTGTAGCCCTGACTGTCCTAGACCTTGTTCTGTAGACCAAGGTGGCCTGGAACTCAAAGATCCACCTGCCTCTACCTCCTGAGTGCTGAGATTAAATGCATAGCCCACTACCTCCCAGCTCCTTAGATCCTAGCATCTGTTCCAAGTACTAGATGCATTTATGACTGTAACCTTTGTAGGGGGGAGGGATCAGCTGAGAGTGAGAAAACAGGCACCTAGTGGTATTGATCCTTTGTCTTTGGGCCTGCTAGCATCTTCATCCCAACTTGGATCCCTGTGCTTCTACCGTATCACCTACAAGGTGTTAACTGTTTGCCCCTGGGTCAGCCCTTGTAGGATTTGGTTGCTGTGGAATGGGCCTTTCCCAGCCCTAAGGGACATTTTCTCCTGCCCTTCTGCAGTTCTGCCTCCTGGGGGTACTGCTGGCCCCAATCCGAGTACTGCTAGCTTTTATTGTCCTCTTTCTCCTCTGGCCCTTCGCATGGCTCCAAGTAGCAGGTCTCACTGAGGAGCAGCTTCAGGAACCAATTACAGGATGGAGGAAGTAAGTAGGACCCAACTCCTAAGACCATATCTCACCGGTTAGATTCTTTGCTCCACCCCCAACACACACACACTCACACACACACACACACACACACACACACACACACCAGGGTCTGGAACTGCCAAGCCCAGATGTGGTCCTTAGGACCTCACTTCTAAGTGACATGTCCAAAATACTGCAGCTCTATAGCCAACGTGTTTTGTGGGGGAAAGAGGGGTATCCTGCTTTCCCAGGCACCTGGTTGGGGGACAGGGTTGATTAGGAGTCAGAACTCCCTTTCCACTGACTCCCAGCCTTACCCTGGCAGGACTGTATGCCACAACGGGGTTCTTGGTCTGAGCCGCCTGCTATTTTTCCTGCTTGGCTTCCTTCGCATCCGTGTTCGGGGTCAAAGGGCCTCTCGCCTTGAAGCCCCTGTCCTGGTTGCCGCCCCCCACTCAACTTTCTTTGACCCAATTGTTCTGCTACCCTGTGACCTGCCCAAGGTTGTGTCTCGAGCTGAGAATCTTTCTGTGCCTGTCATTGGAGGTGAGAGAGTTCAAGAAGGGATGGGGGAGGAATGGCCACCCCGGGCCCAAAAAAGTTAGAAATGGAAACACTGGTTTCCAGTGTAGAGAGAAAAGTCGGGAGGGGTACTTGTCTGTTGGCAGATGAATGTAAATCAACACCATTCAGTTTGTCAACTGATCTCAAGACTCTCAGGGCTGGGGCCAGAAACAAGGTGCTAGAAAGACAGCCTACAATAAATAGATTGTAGCAATAAATGGATTGTTGAAATATCTTCCACTATTGAGGAAATTGAAGCTGCCAGATGTCAGTGCCTCAGGGTCAGAACCAAGTGACTCCTCCTTTTAACCTTCTCGACCCAGCCCTTCTTCGATTTAATCAAGCCATCCTAGTATCCCGGCATGACCCAGCCTCTCGGCGCAGAGTAGTTGAGGAGGTCAGAAGGCGGGCTACCTCAGGAGGCAAGTGGCCTCAGGTGGGTAAAGATATCTTGAAGCTCTGCCTCACGTGCAGAATGGCTGCTCTTTCCTCCCACTTCACTCTGTGCTTTGGGTTTTTTGTTTTTGTTTTGTTTTTCACCCAGGTACTGTTTTTTCCTGAAGGCACCTGTTCCAACAAGAAGGCTCTGCTGAAGTTCAAACCAGGTGAGTAAAGCAATAGTGGGCGGTGAGGCCTCAGGGGAGAAGGAGCTCCAGCTTTGGGGGGAGTAACTCACAAAGTAGAGGGGAAGGTAACAGGTAAGGGTGACAGGGAGCCTCCTATCTCTCTGACAAGGTGGGTCAGAGAGGAAATTCTTAGTAGAGCAAAGCCACATGGCATTTGGGATTTGTCCCAGACCCTTGTGTCATGTAGCTACCTCCATGTACTAACTTCTGCCTTGGGGGATGGGGGTGGAAATGGGATTTAGGAGCCTTCATCGCAGGGGTGCCGGTGCAGCCTGTCCTCATCCGATACCCCAACAGTTTGGTGAGTCTCAGTGGAAGGAAAGGGTGGAAGCGGGAAGCATGAATCCCTCCTAAGTGGACATAAGTGGAAACTGCTGGTGGTGTGTTAAAGATACACATCTGGGATGAAGCCTGAGGTGAGGTTGGGGTCTGCTAAAGGCGATTGGCCGGTTTCCAGAAAGAGGAGTAACCTTCTGCCCCTCCTTCTGCTTTTCCCATAGGACACCACCAGCTGGGCATGGAGGGGCCCTGGCGTGTGAGTGCTAGTGTTACAGGGGTAAGGGTGGGGAGTCAGGTCCACCAGAGCATTTATGGGCCAGTCTCTAAAAGAGATGAATGACCTACGGTGTAGGACTGAGAGAACACTAGAGGAGATTGCCCTCTGACCTCCCCGTATTCCTTGGCAGTGTTTCTAAGCCTCTCATCTAAGGCACTCCTGCCGTAATTACAGTTTCTTAATTACCGTCCTGGGTTTCTTGTTTCGGGGGAGGGAGTTTGAGGCAGTTCTGAACTCAGTGGTCCCTTCTAGAGAACCCATACCACTAGGAATGCCTCTTCCCTTTGCCTCAGTGCCCAGACTTCTCCTTGCCTGCAGCTCTTCCTCCCTGGTGTGTTTCCTGCAGTTTTTGTCCTATCCATCACCTTTCTGGCCCTTCTCACAGCCTCCCGGCTAACGGGAGCTAGGGGTCCCATTTTTCATATCACTGCAAGAACGTCCCACTGAACACCCATCTCTCCTCTCTTAGACTCAAAGTTCTCTGGCTCACAGCCTCTCAGCCCTGCAGCATTGTGGATGTGGAGGTATGAACCCCTTAGTGGGATGGGGAAAATAGAGTAACAACTTACCTTGCTTTCAAGTCCTGAGGAGAGCTGTGTCTGTGTTTCAGTTCCTCCCTGTCTATCAGCCCAGCCCCGAGGAGAGTAAGGACCCCACCCTTTATGCCAACAACGTCCAGAGAGTCATGGCACAGTGAGTACTACAAGTTACTTCCTGCTGTTCCACCAAGTATTTCCTGGAGCAGTTCTGCTGAGCAGAGGAACCCCAAGGAGGTGCAGGAGGTTTTGAGGCAAAGATCGGGATAATGGGGAAAGGCTGAGGGACAGCCAAGACCAAGGAGAGAAAAAGACAAAGGAAACTGACCATGCAGGTCTAACAGAGTGTAATAAAACCTCGGAAATGTCTGCTGCTTTGCCTCTTCATCCCCATCCTTCTTTGTCCTGAAGGGCCCTGGGCATTCCAGCCACTGAATGTGAGTTTGTAGGGAGCTTACCTGTGATTGTGGTGGGCCAGCTGAAGGTAGCATTGGAACCACAGCTCTGGGAGCTGGGGAAGGTGCTACAGAAGGCCGGGTAAGTTACCTTGAAGGTAAGGATATAAACAGTATCCCAGAAAGAGGAAACAGGGCAGGAAGAAGGGCCGTGCTGCATTCGGTCCTCTGTAGAGGGGATGGGGGGGGGGGGGACAACAGCAGCTGAGCCTGCGCTAGGAGCCTAGTGCTGGGGGTAAGGTTGTACATGGAGTATCCAAAAGGAAACTGAGTCAACTCTGCTGTCAACGATTCTGTTGTAGGCTGTCCCCTGGCTTTGTAGACATGGGGGCAGAGCCAGGCCGCAGTCGAATGATCAGCCAAGAGGCATTTGCCCAGCAGCTACAGCTCTCGGATCCTCAGACAGTGGCTGGTGCCTTCAGCTACTTCCAGCAGGTAATGGACTAGAACCCAGGGCAAAATGGACAGCTTGCACTCCAAGTCAAGGAGCTCAAGATTCAGGGATGATGTCCTAGTGATTATTTTTGGCAAACTATATTTCCAGAAATATAACCCAAGTATTGTGTAAAATTATAATTCTGGTTTTTGTTCGTCTGTATTACGAATACACTAGGGTTTTTATACTAGACAGGTGTTCTTTATACCCCTTTGTGTGGTAATAAGACACAGGCTATGGGTCTCAACATCCTCAACACTCAGAGGGAATAGAGGCAAAGGATCATAAGTTTAAGGCCAGCCTAGGTGATATAGTTAGATCCTTGTAAAAGTTTTAAAGTAGTTTAAAATTTTAAGTTTTGAGCTGTGTGGAAATTGAGGAAGTCCTTTCCCATCTCAGCCAACATGTCCCCCCACAGACATAGCATTTAGATTTTAGTATTAAAAGAAAAGTTAGGCCAGTGGCCCCCAAGTCTCTTGGACCAGTTCTCCCACATAGGCTGAGTCAAAGGAAAACCAGTTTGTCTGGGTTGGAACCTGGGATTGCTCCTGTGTAGTATATCAGAATGGATGGTAACTTCAGAATTCCTGGGGAATCCCCTGACATTCCTAGATCTCTGTGGGAGGGCTTTGTCACCACAAAGCTTGGCTTGGTCACCACATGGCTTGGCATAGCTTACGACAGTAAGCAATAGTGGAAGGAAGTAAATGGCCTGAGAACTCACAGGAGTCCTGGGGAAGTGTGGTCAGTTCTGAGCAGAGTGGTCACAAGCATCACTTTTAAGCCTACTGAACAGAAGCCAGAGTCAAGAGGGCAGGAGGAAGATGTCCAGTCCCCACATTGCTCTGGTTTTTCACCCTTCAGGATTCCAAGGGTTTGGTGGACTTCCGAAATGTGGCCCTAGCACTAGCAGCCCTGGATGGGGGCAGGAGCCTGGAGGAGCTGACTCGCCTGGCCTTTGAGGTATCTTTGAGGGACTGTGGGACAGCTGCTGAGACGCTTTAACCCACAGCTCCATCCCAGGAGGGCAGTTTATTGTACTGTTCCCAGTTAGCTCTTAGATAATGCAAGCTCAGTGCTCTCCCTAGTGCTGCACTGCTTAAAGCTGCCTGTGTCCAGAATCTGCCACCAAGGCCTACCTGGGAACAAGGCAGAAGCTAGCTGGTTTATACTTGTCCTGAGAGAACAGGTACTAGAGATCCAAGAAGGCTTAAGTGCAGCACTCTTGGAAAAAGAGGAGCGCATCAGGCCTGCTTCCTGGGCAATGTAAGGCACTGTCTGAAGGAGAGAACGTGATGGGCATCTCTCTCTCTCTCTCCCTCTCTCTTCCTGCCCCCTAAGCTCTTTGCTGAAGAGCAGGCAGAAGGACCTGACCGTCTGCTGTACAAAGACGGCTTCAGCACCATCCTGCACCTGTTGCTGGGTTCACCCCGCCCTGCTGCCACGACTTTGCATGCTGAGCTGTGCCAGCCTGGATGCAGCCAGGGCCTCTCCCTCTGTGAGTCACTGCCTTGTTTGCCCTGTGCAGGTGCTGGGGGCACCATCAGTACCAGGATAACGTTCTGAGCACTGAGCTGGCAGAGAAAGAAAGCTAGTAGCCAGTGTCAAGGATCAGAACCTCTGAAAGGAGGCAAGGTGGGTGGGAACTGGACAAGTTAGGAAAGGGGTGTCAAGCTATATTGAAAAGGCAAACAGACTAGTGGGGCTGAGTGTCCCTTCTCCTCACCCTCAGGTGGTGTAACCTTTCTGTTCCTCACTCTTCCTGTCCAGGTCAGTTCCAGAACTTCTCCCTCCACGACCCTCTGTATGGCAAGCTTTTCAGCGCCTACCTACGCCCCCCCCACAAGCCTCGAAGCACCTCCCAGATACCAAATGCCCCACTCCCCAGCAGCCCCACTGCCCTGGCCAACGGGACTGTACAGGCCCCCAAGCAGAAGGGTGACTGAGTACCTCAGCCTCCCACTCTTTCCTCAGCTCAAACCCAGCCCTGCTCTCAGGACAGCGCCAGAGGCCTACCCTCTGCCTCAACCCCACCTCTGCTCCTGTTTGATTTTTTTTAGTTATGATTGGTTTTTTTTGTTTTGTTTTTTGTTTTTGTTTTGCTTTGTTTATTTTCATTTTTTGTTTGGTGGGGTCTTTTTGTAAAAGACTATTTTATATATAAATATAAATATATATCTATTAAAAAAAAAACCTGAAGCTTGGTCCCGAGGGCGGAATCATTAGTTGTAAAGGAAAGAGATGAATGGTTGGTTGTCAGATTTCCATCGGAATTTTCAAAAAACTCCAGAGATTGATCTTGGCCATACTGGAATTCTCTCATTCACAAACGGACTGGGGTGTTTCCTCTATGGAAATCATATGGTGATTTTTGTATTTGCCCCTCCTGTTACCACCTACTAAATATGCACATCTTAATCGACTTCTTCCTGAGCCTCTTTTTCAGCTTGTTCCCTCTCATTCTGCCCTCATTAAAGATGAAAATATAGCTTCCTACCATTCCATATTTAACAGTCCCACTGAGAGTTTATCCCATCGCCCATACTTAGAGCAGAGACCTGTGTCAGGAAATGAGCCTCCTCCAGGTCACACCAACCACATGGTGCTTCCCCTACAGTGGCATGAGCTGAGGAACATAGAAGTCCTTCCTGTCCAGCCCTTGAAGAAAAGTCCCCCTTTCCCCCTGACC
Source organism: Rhynchomys soricoides (assembly GCA_019843965.1). NCBI lineage: Eukaryota > Metazoa > Chordata > Mammalia > Rodentia > Muridae > Rhynchomys > Rhynchomys soricoides. The sequence continues at coordinate 445,431 of JADRCH010000088.1, forward strand.
TTGCTCTCCTAGCACCCAAGGTGCTACATGTCTTGACACACATAAGAATAAATTAGATACAGGAAATCTGATCTGACCTACAAAAAGAATCTCCCCCTACCCCGTAGACTTAAAGGAGGCAGACAATAATAGGCTATCCAGATAAGACCTGCCAATGCCAGGTTCAGTCTTTGGAAGAAGGAGTGAACCTTTTGGGACTCCTGTTTTGGAACCTAACTGTCTGGTCTTGAAAGTGATTCTTGGCAAACAAAATACTATGGGGAACCAAGATATGGCTAGCAGCATGGTGAGAGGGTCCACAGAACCTACCTTTGTTCTAACGCTTTGCGTCGCAGCCAGGATGCTCACACAGAAGAGCACATAGCATTTTCCAACCGAAAACAATCTTTATTTTTCCATAAAACTTGCAAAAGCCAAACTTTGCCTTTACTTCCCACTAACAGGACCCCTGCCACCTAGCCAGTCTGACCTACCCCAGGCTCTCCAGCTTCTTGCAAAACAAAAACATTGGGCTGAGGCTGCTTCTCCACTGGGAGCAGCAGTAGTGAAATAGACTCTGGGGTGCCCAACTGTGGGTGCTGCTAGGTGGAGCAGAGTGGCCCTCTGCTTCCTACTGGCTACGATGTCGTTTCTTCCTTTTGCTGATGACAAAACTGTCACGTCGCCTTTTACGAGGCTGTGGAAGTTGTGCCACCTCCAGAGCAAGGGGTTTCTGCCCAGAACTACTAAACTGAGCTCCTCGCTGGGGTCTCTCTACAACAGTAGCTAGTCTCCCAACTAGGGCTTGTTTCCCAGACTTGGGAGGGGGTGAAGGCTGGGCATCTACTTCAGCAGAGTGGCAGGATGTTTTCCCAATTCCCTGACCTCCAGAGGCATGACGAGTACTAAGGGGAAGCCCTCCTGAAGAGAGGCTAAGTTTTGAAGCCAAAAGGTAGGAGAAGTTGGAGAGTTCATAGTCTTCCTCCTCCTTCTCTGTCTCACTTCCTTTGGCTCTATCTGCTGAGGTGCATGTTTCTCTAACAGGAATTTCTCTCTGAATAAAAGCATCTCTGGTTCCCCACCTTGGGGAAGTACTTCCCTGGCCCTGACCAGATGTTGATTTGGTTGTCTCGTGTGTATAAGATTCTTGATTGCCTTGTAAAGGAACAAGGTCAGTGGGTTTGGAGGAAACAGTGTCTTCCCTGCTCTCTCCTTGGAGGTTATAAGAATTAAAATTTTGTGAGCAGGAATCCTTGCTGACCCCTGGTTGGGAGCCACTGTCACTTTTAACATCTAGTATGTTGACCTGTTCTGTGTTTTCCAACAGAGGAAAAAGTAGACTACCTCTGCTCTCTGCCTTTTGGCTAGCCAGGGGGAAAGAGGAGGCATCCTGGGTCCCAATAAGGAGACTGCCTTGGCATGTGGGTATCAGGGTGTCTTTGGAAGGCCCCAGTGTGGACGAGTCAGGTGTTTGCAGCAATGGAGGGCAAGCTTCAGCCCACAGATCACTAGGATTCTGTATGGTTTCAGGGCTCAGCTCTTGATTTTCTTTGGACCTCAAACCTGAACCGCTGGCCATCAAAGATCCTGGCAAGCTGCAAGAGTTTCTCTTTTCTGGGACGGCTGTTGTATCTGTGCCCCCACAAGGAATCACATTGTTCCCCATATCCTTGGGCACTGTGTTTTTTCTAGGACCTGGAGAAGCACTGTTTCTAGAACTCAGTGCCTGGTCCTCCCTTCTACATGCCTCATCTTGGATGCTATCTATGACATTCTCAATTTGTAAGGGAAACTCTAAACCTACAGGATCCATGTCACTGCTCAGCCACAGTCCTGGGCTGAGAGAAACCCTGTCTAGGTTGGCAGCTGCTCCAGGGGAATGGTTCTGACCGTAACTCTGGACCACATTAGGATCTCTGTCATCTCCCAACATGGCTCTTGAAAAGCCCTTTTGGGAAGCCCCTGAAGCTTGTTCTCTTCCTTGAGTAAGCATCTCAACTCCCCTGATCTGTTGTCCTATCTGCAGTGCCAAGGCCTGTTTTTCTAACACAAGGCCTTGGAGAGGAACTGGCTCTACAAGTCCAACATCCAAATTGGAGGCTCTCATATGTTGGGGATCTTCTTGCCAACAAAAAGGTAAAACCTCTGGATTCCTATCTGCTACTGGGTAGTGCCCAGAAGACCCAGTACCTCCCAGGTGGCCATCATGAGTTGCCGATAGCTGTTTTATAGCCTTCCCAGACCCTTTTCTCTCCATACCCAAGGGTACTTGCATTCCCTGTGAAGCTGTGAGTTCTAGCTGCAGGTCCCAGCTGCTAGGAGATGGCAAACTATTTCCATCCTTGTGGATCCCCCGTGGGCCACCTAGTGTTTGTTCCTGCCCACCATGCATTTCTCTTGCCTGCTTGCCTGGAGAAGCAGATTTTCCAATTCGAACAATGCCCACAGCCCCCTGAAGCCCAGGTGAGGGCCGACGCCTTTGACCCCCATCTTCATCTTCATCAGAAACAGAAGGACTTGAGTCTGACTGAGCTCCACTGCAACTCGGAGGTGTCTGTGCATCTTCCTCCTCCAAGGCCAGGAGTCGCTTCTGGACCAGCTGGAAGGGAATGGACACATGCCAGTTCTAGACATGGTTAGGGGAAGAGATGGCTGAGTGGGTGAGAGGAGATGGTAGATAGCGTGGGAAAGAAAAGCAAGTGTTTTAAGCAATGGTATCAAAGATAGATATTGTAGCTCCTTTTGCATTAGAGCTTTGTTCCTCTGCTGTGAGCTTTTCCTTGTCCCCTTCCTACTTGTTCTATACTGTAGGCACGATGTTTTGTGTACTGTGTGAAGATTATCCTTGTGTTATTCAAATGCTGATTTCTCTGCCCACATATGACCCAGAGCCCAAACCTAAATTCTCTAAACACAGTATCAGGTTATCAAAGGCTTATACAAAGTCAGCCAGGCTCCTTTTCCTGGTGTTCTTTGCCTCCCAACTTTACCTGGGCAAGAGTAAGTCCTTCTTCTTGCTCTAGCTCCTCAATTAAAGCCAAAGGATCTCTCTGTTCTTCTGGGGACAGCAGATCTGCCAGAAATTGAGGGTGAATGACCGCCTCCACCTAGGAAACAGAAAGAAGAGTAGTGTCAAACTTGATATGAAGTAATCTGTAAGCCAAGGTGCTCTAGAGACAAAGCTATCAGGCCCATGCCCCCACTTTCATGCTGAAGTTTGTTATAAAAATGTGTGGTAGTCCTTACCATCAGCTACCGACATGTATACCTATTTCCACATTATAGAATGGAGCCTACTGACTTACACAGAACCCCAGACGGCTGGTGCCCCATAGTACCCAACTCCCAAATATCTATTTGAAAATTACAGAATGGAGCCTGCTGCCATATGCCTAATCCCAGAGAGCTGATGCCTCATAGTGCCTAACCCCCAAATATCTATTGGAAATTAGCTGTGTAGACCTGGCTCACCTTGGAGACAAAGACTTCCTGAGAACATAGTTCATCAATGTAGCTCAGAAGACTTGGATCTGGATACATCCCTGCATCCTCCTGGTGCCCCTCCTCTTCCTCCTCTGTCTTCCCAGTGTCCACGTGGCTCCCCATGAGCCCTTCCATGATGTCAATATATTCTTGCACAGCTTCAGGTGGGATCTCTTTGGGTGCCTCAGGAACTGGAGGTCTTTGGGGTTTGCGTTGCCGCCGTCGGGGAGCCCGTGTCTTAGAAGCAGCCTTCTTTGGAATATACACTGAGGGAAGAGACAGAGAGAGGGAAAGAAGCTTTGGTATCTACTTCCCAGTGATACTTGTAAGGGAAGAAATTCGGGTTCAGGAAATGGTTCCAGAATAGGATCAAGCTTTTGGGCAAGAAAACATAAAAAGCTGGAGGGTATGGTTAGAAATCTTTCCACACACCTTGACATTCCAAGAAACTACTGATCCAACCCCATTTCTTAGGCTGATAAAGTATAGGGCTCATGCACAATCTAGATGAGAGAGTAGTTAGTTTACTTGGCCAAGATCAATAGCTAATTCAAGACAAAAGGAGCTAAGACCCCAGCTTCCTATGGAACATTGCATTTGGTTTATACAGTGTCTGACAGAAGCAAAAGCAGAGCCTTTCCTAATCCTCATCTGCTTTGTGGGTAGCCTTACCTGGCTGCTGCTGGCAAGCCTCAGGGAGCATGGACCCTGGAGGATCAAGTTTCAAAGGAGCTATAGGGGACAGACCCGGGGACCCATTCATCAACTGTGCATTCTGTATCTGTGTTTCCTCCTCAGCCTCAAACTCCATGAACCTGCAGAAGGCAAAGAAGGAACAGGCAGAGCTGGAGAGATGGCTCAGTGATTCACATCCCTGCACCCACATGGCAGCTCACAAATTGTCTATAACTCTTAAGATCTGACACCCTCACACAGACATACATGCAAGCAAAACACTAATGTACATAAAATGAAAAAAAAAGTAACATTAAAAAAAAAGCATAGACTGGTGAGACAGAGAACCCAGTCCATCAGTAACACAGACACCAGGCAGCATCCACACATGGCCAAGAAACCAAGCACTCTCATTTTGGCTAAATACTGTTGAAGTTGGGTCAGCCAGGGGAAGGTGCTCACAGGTAGGCAGTAGCCTAATGACAGTTCTTGTGCAATGCCTTTCTATTGTCCCTTCACCTTCAATGGTTACTCAAGAAGCTAACTAAAGAAACTGGTGGTATACAGCTTGGTTAACTCTCCAGGACGAAGTGATATCCTCTACTTCTGTGCCATATCAATCTCACCCAGTGCCCTGATTAATTATTATCATATAAGCTTGGGGAATCCATATAAGCGTGGCCCATGTAACAGTGTAGAGGAACACTCTGAAGGGTTGCTCCTGATGGCCTCATCTGCCCCTTTCTGCAACTGAAAATTATGGCAGAATTTCTGAAGCAGAACCCACTGGGAAGCAAAGCCCACCAGAGTGCAAAGGCTAGAACAGGTCCTCCAGGGTAAACCTAGGAAGCAGAAGGTTCAGAGTCAGGAAAAATACAAAAAGATACACTGGAGGAAATGATTCTTTCCCCAGTTGCTGTGATAAGGATTCTCACTATGTTCAAGCTGGCTTTGAACTCCTGGCCTCAAATGATACTCCCATGTCAGCCCTGGGGCCATGTGTGCTGACTCAACATCACAGCCAGCCAAAGTTACGTTTCTTTAGACATAGCTATCCTGTAGAAATGGGGAATGAAGAGTCAGGAGACCACTCTGGGTATCCAGTACCCTGTTTTTTTCTGGCCAACCTCTTCCAGAATTGGTCCCTCCCTGGAACAGGGGAGAACAGGTTTTCAGTGCTATTTTTAAAAACAAAAACAAAGCAAACCATGAAAGGAGAATGGCTTGTGAAGTTCCGTATCAGTAGCCACTTGCCCTCTGGTGAGCTAAGGAGCCTTCATGGTGAGGTTCTCTCATGTGGGATTTTTAGAGGCACTGGGCTCGATCCTATGCTAATACCTTCAATATGAAAGCCACATACAGAGCCAAGCCCTGGAGGCAGGGGAGCTTTCAAGAACACACAGGATGGAGTAACCCCAAAGCCCAGGTGGTAGAAGCATGAAGGGTCCAGAAGACCCTCATCCGGCCTACAACCCTCCTCCTGTGGCACTACTTTATTTTATTTTTAAATTTGTTTTATTTGTGTGTGCGTGCTCGTGTGTGTGTGTGTGTGTGTGTGTGTGTGTGTGTGTGTGTGTGTGTCCGCGCATGCGCGCGCACGTGTGCATACGATGTGTATGTGTAGACCTTAGAAGACAGCTTCTCTTCTTCCTCCATGTGAGTCCTGAGGATCAAACTCAGGTTGTCAGGCTTGTGGTACCTGCTGAGTCATCTTGCTGAAGCTCCTGCCCGCCCCCCCAGTCCCCCAACATACACATACAAACACCTGCCTGTCTCTGCTGCCCCTGTATTCCACCACTTCCCCACCCCTACAGGGTGAATGAGGGTTCACCAAACTCACTTCTCTGCCATCTCATAAAAGATCATCCGGTCAAAGTTGCTGGTCCGTTCCCATTCCTGCAGAGCCCTCGGCAGTCCCTCCTCCAAGGTCATAGTAGGCTTCAGTCGGGCCAGGGAACGAAGCACTGGGCTAAAACCCCCATCAGGTCAGACTCATGGAAAAAGTGTGCCCTGCGCCTATTCTGATGCCCACCTCAGTTCATATACCCTGTCTCTCATCAAATCTAGTATGTCCCTCAAGCCCTGTCATGTTCCATTTTAACAAGACCTCCAGACTCCACAGCCTCCCCTCCAGTTGTTCACCATTCTTGTTGCCCTTTCCACTGAGATGTGCAAATCACACAAATCAAATGATTCTTCTCCTGACCCTCTGAAATCAACAAGGGTACCCACCTTTAATTCTCTCAGTGCTAGCCTTAACTGAACACTAAGAAGGAAACACTTGGGTTTGTAACTATAAAATGGATTTAACCCTGCTGGCGGTAGTGGTGCATGTCTTTAGTCCCAGCACTTGGGAGGCAAAGGCAGGTGAATCTTTGTGAGTTAAGAGGCCAGCCTGGTCTACAGAGCTGGTTCCAGGACAGCCAGGGCTACACAGAGAAACCCTGTCTTAGAGAGAGAGCGCGAGAGAGCGAGCCTGCCTCTTGGTTTTTCGAGGACTTATTTAAACATTAAAACATTTATAGTAGTTTGGGGATTGGGTCCCCCTCCCCCAATTTTCATTCTTTCTTTCCAGAATGCCATCATAGGTTTTTCTTTCTTTCTTTCTTTTTTTATGGTTTTTCGAGACAGGGTTTCTCTGTGTAGCCCTGGCTGTCCTGGAACTCACTCTGTAGACCAGGCTGGCCTCGAACTTAGAAATCCACCTGCCTCTGCCTCCCGAGTGCTGGGATTAAAGGCACGCGCCACCACTGCCAGGCCAGGTTTTTCAAATAGAATATTGGACCATTGCTTCTGGAAAGCTCCAGAGGAAATCAAGGGCACAGACTAAACTAAGGACTCCATTTTAGCCTCTCCGGCTTCTCTTTAAGTCCTTAAACATTATTGAGTATCAGAACCACCTGGGAAAGCTTGCTATAACCATGGATTTTAGAAGCCAGGATCTCAGGACTGAACATCGAATCAGCTTCCCAGATGGCTACTATCTAAAGTCTTGATCATGCCTGGCATAAGATAGCACTGAAGCTTGGAGAGCAGGAGTTAGCCAGAAACACAGGGGGATGAGTCCTATGCAAACCTTGAGAGCTCATACTGGTTCTAGGTTTAAAAATTGTGCCACCAGCTCTCAAGAGAGAACTCAAGAACCATTTCAAGAAACCTGGAACTCAGTAAGGAGGTGTTTATTCAGGACTTTGGGAATGTCTCTTGATCATTAATCCAAAGTCTGAACGAAGAAGCTCTCCCACTGGAAAGGAGAATGCTTTTTTTTTTTTTTTTCCCAAAGTCTGGTTTTTAAAAAGAGAGAAAGACTGTTTACTCAATAGTCCGAAGCTGAGAGCTACCCTGTCTGAATGGGAAGTAGAGAAAAATTCCCAGATGACTAATAAGGACAGCCTGTAACTCCAGGCATCTTGGTTAAGCATACACATACTCTAAAGGAGGAATGCTTTGTGGGCTCTCTTTCTCTTTCAGGCTGCCTTTTTATGGTATTAATAAAAGAATGACCATTTGAATGATTCATTGTCTATGCCAGGCACTTTGCCAAGCACCATTAATCTTCTGATCAACCCTTGGAGATAGGTATAATTACCCCCTTTTGTGATAAGGAACCTGAGGGCAAAGGTGTTAAGTGTCCTGCTCTGGATCACATACCTAGTGTGTGTGGAGCCAACTGGGCTTCCCCTCTCCCCATTTCACCTTGGCTCCTGAGTAATATAGGGTTCACACACACTAAGGTCTTGGCCAGACCCAGTGCCATCTTCCCCATTCCCACAGGAATGAGTCAGGGCCCAGCCCACCTCATCCCAGGCCATGTCAGAAGGTAGGCAGGCAGGGCCCTGACATTTGGAGTCAGGGACCTACATGTCAATCTCTGCTTCCTGTTTTATGACAGGAAGTCTCTCAGTCTTCTCAGGATTACCATAAAAAGCTTGCCTGACTTCACACAGTTGTGGGTATTCTTTGAGAATGTTTCTTATAAGCCAGGAAGAACTGAGCACTGTTTTTCATTCTCTTAACTGTGTCTTCTCACTCTCACAACTGCCTTCAAGAATTCTGGAGTAACTGAAACTTCTGTGTCTATCCTAGAGTCCTCTCTAAAAGCCCTAGAAAAAAAGTCAACCTTGGATACTCCCCCACCCCCACTTACATAAGAAAGCAGGAAAGAGCTTCTGCATCAGGACTCTGTGATTGGTGAGTCCGGGCCAAGACTTTGTAGCGCTGCCAGCGACGATAGTTCTCATAAACACCCTTGGAAGCATAGGCAAGGTCACCTTGAGAGGGCTTCCTAGCAGCCATAGGACCTCCTTCCATGGTTGTTGCCTGTGCTCCTGGCCAGGGCTTTTCCAGGGGCACAATGGGAGCCAGTTGGGCAGCTGGTGGTAGAACCTGCAGAGGAAGTCTTGCAGGGCCCTCCTGGCTCACTCCAACAGCCATAGCAGGCAGGATGGTCTTCACATTAGAGGCTGTCACATATCGAGGAGGAGGCCCCTCCTGGCTCCCACAGGGAGCACCTGAGGGAATCCAGTTTAGGGCTGTCTGAGTAACTATAAGGTTCTGAGTTTGAGAGGATTCAGCTGGTCCTACATCTGTCTTGACTTTGACAATGACCTGGCTAGTTCCAGCCACACTGGGACCAGGGCCTCCTCCTCCTGTCACCAACAATGGGCTGGGGAAAGCAGAAAGGAGCAAAGGATTGCCTGGAGAGAAGACAGGAGGTAAAGGAGGCTGTGGTGATGGCTCCCAGAGGGGTTGGTCTGGGGGAGCAGAAGGAAGTGGGGCAAAGGGAAGGGCACTGAAAGGGGACAGGCCAGCACCAGGTTTCATGGCCATATCTGGTCCCGGTAATGGAGAGGCTGTTGAGACAAAGAAGAGAAGAGAACAAGAAGAAGATGAGAAGTTAGGCCACTTGACTTCCTTTTATTCCCTACGGGGTCAGAGTAATGACACTCAGTGCATGAAGGAAGGGACATGGATGGGTGTATTTGTAAATGCCTCTCAAGTAGTCCTTTGCCCCTGAGCTAGTAGGCTAGAGTATTGCTCCCTTGCAAAGAGACACATAGTCCTGCATCTTCCAAGAAGAACAAACTCAAGCCATCCCTGCCTCTAAGAGCATGTCTCAAAACACTCCTGAAGACCTCCCCTGCTAGCTCCATAGGCAGATCAAGAAGATGTGAAATAAAACTGACAGCTGTTCTGCAGGAAAAGCAGTCTGCAAGCATGCTGAGTGCAGGGACAATTGAAGCTCTTGAGAAGTATTCATGAGACCCTTGGGAAGAAGGCAGTTTCACAAACACTGGTCCATCCCTCTCCTCCTTTTCCTATACCTCTTGCTCCTAATAATCTCCTCAAGGAACAGAAGATGCAGTTTATGAACAGGCTCCATGACTCTAAGACTCATGAAGCTCATTTCTCCAAAAATAATCCCACTCAATATACATGGACATCCACTGACCCTACCTACTCCACAAGACAGGGAAGCCACCTGATCCCGACTGCTCAATGACTCCTGTCACTAGCCACAGAAGCACAATTCCCAGGACAGAATATGGTAGCCTAGATTCGTTGTCCCCAGAAGTTTCATTATGAACTGAGGGAAGGACCATGGAGGGAGAGAGGGAGGGAGATTTCCAGTGCTTTCAGCTTCAACTATGGACGAGTTGAAATTTGGCAGTACAGATTATCTGTGGTCCTGCTTATTAATAGTAGAAGTTTGGGGCTCACAGAGAACAAACAAAGCACTGGGCTGGAGCTAAAGAAGAAAGAAATCTAGAACACAGCTCCTGCTAGGGACCAGCGATGTGGATGCTGGTCAGGCAGAGTGGGGTGATAAGCCCACAAATTTGCTTCATTAAACAGGGCCAACCTGCATCCCACATGACTTTAATGATTAAAAACAGAGCCCAATTGATCTCATTTCATGTGCAATACTTCTCCCTTTTTAAAAAAAAAAAAAAAAATTATTCCACTGATAAACCAGTACCACTCAGATTCCACTTCCTGACCATAAAGGAGACATGAAATAGGAACAACCTAATGTTCACATTCATCTGAACCATACACCAGAGGGCCAGGTTATACCACCAAGTTCTGCACACAGTGAAAATGTTCCTATGGTCTAAGCTCCACAATAGTGAGGGAAACTGAGCATCTCTCAGTCACTAAGATGGCCTATCTCCTCCAGCCTGAAAATTGAGAAAGATCGCCCCTAACAAAAAAATAATAACATTTACTTAAAAATTAAATGCAGGTTTGTAAATACAACCACTCTGGAGGACGATCACAAGTTCAAAGCCAGCCTGGGTTACAGAGTGCGTTCAAAGGCAGCCCGAGCAACTGTAGTGAGAACTGGCCTCAAACTAAACAGTGAAATGGGTGCTGGAGATCTGCCTCACAGAAAGCTGGCCTAGCAGATGCAAGGTCCTAGATTAAATTTCAATAAACAAATGTTGAGAGAGAGAGAGAGAGAGAGAGAGAAAGAAACAGAGAGAGCGAGAGAAAGCATGAACACATGTGCTCAGAAATGGAAGTCTATGGAAGTACCCTCTCCAGAACACTTGACCTTAGACTTCCCAACTTCCAGATATATGCATAATAAATTACAATGAAAGAAAAAAGAAAGAAAGAAAAGCCTGCTGCCTGAACTGACAAGTAGCCACCTCTGTGGCTATGAGGAGCCATCAGGCCCTGGGAACAAGCAATCTTACAGTCTCTAGTCCTGTTCACTGGCTCCTCAGTGAATAACCCCACTGAGTTTTAGCTTTCTGAGTAATGCTAATCGACCTGGCCCAATCCCACTTCTCCATCTTTCAACCTACTTTTCCTAGAAAGATCAAGAAAGTTGGCCCTGACTTCGCATGGTGAAGTCCTAGAGCAGGTCAGAAGGCATGGGTGGGTCATGACTGTTCTCCTGAAACCCTGAGGGCACTACTTATACCAATGCATAAACCTCTATTTCCACCCAAAGCATGTTAAAGTGACTCCTTTTCCTGGTAATCAAATTGGTAATTGGTATCCAGTCCCAACATTCAATGTGTTACTTCTGATATACTTTGGTTCATTTCCAAGGATGCTCCTCTCCATTCTGAATGGTAAAAATCTATTTCCCTGGGCTCCCTAATGCCTATGTGGGGTCTAATTCCTCAAATCCCTATACATTGGCCTAAATTTGTCCCTAGGTAAAGTGGCAAATGTGACAGACACCCCAGGTAGCAGATAACCCACACCCCACTACCCCTAATCTTACTTCCATCTGATGCCATAATCTGAGGTTTAGGTACACCAACAGTGGCCGTCTGGAAGGCTCCAGAATGAAACAGTTGGGTCCAGGATCCAGGCAATAACCTAGCTCCAACAGATGATATCCAAGGAAAGTAGGCTAAAGACTGGGTCAAAACAGAATTAGAATCTTGGACTCTGGCATTCTGTATCGGGGGGGGGGGGGAGGATATTGTGTACTGAGAATGGGGAGAGATTACTCAGTGGGTTTTAGTAAGTAAGCCAAAATCAGAAAATCCCTCAGTGGATTTGATAGCATGATTGTTGGTGTCCTCTTTTAGGACAGTTTGTACGTCATCTCTCAGATTCCAGCATTACACTTCGGTTACACTGTTGGCTTCTTATTCTTCTATTCTTCAACAATACATCTAATCCCAAGCCCCGCCCTTTCTTCAGTTCTGCAGCTGGATTATTATTAATAACAGAACGGTGGTGGACCTTTGGCTTGTTTCAGTGATGACTCTATTTTCTGAGCCAAATTCAGAGTGCACAAGTTTACATACTTGAGGATTAAAAAAAAAAAAAAGCCTAAATACTTGACATTGAAGTGTCTCAGATGATCCAGAGTGTTTAACTGCTGTGGGCTGGGCATCACCTTCCTGAAAAGTCCCCCTTCCCCCCCCCCACACGTGTAATCCTGGGACTCAGGAGGTAAGAGTCTGAGAAAAGCCTGGGCTACAAAGTGGAACTAACTCTGAAAAAAATTTCTCTCTGTAATACCCAAACAGTCTGGTCACAGCACTTCTGCAATTCATGGAAGCCACAGCTTTTTTTCCTGAAAAAACTTACTAAAATAAAAAAAGATTTTAATTAATTGATTATTTATTTTTGAGACAGGATCTCACTCTTTAGCCCTAACTGGCTAAGAACTCAACAAAGATCTGCCTGCCTCTACCTCCTGAGAGCTGGTATTAAGGACCTTCACCTTTAAAAAAAAAAAAGAAATTATCTTTTTAAAAGGGTTTATGTAGTTTTATCTGTATGAATGTTTGCCTGAATGTATGACTGTGCAGCTCGGTGCATGCCTGGTGCCTGCAGAAGCCAGAAGAGGGAGTCACAGCCCCTAGAACTGGAGTTGGAACCAGTTATGAGTTGCTATGTGGTGCTGGCACCTGAAAACGGGTCCTCTGCAAAGGAGTCAAGCATTCTTAACCATTGAGCCACCTCTCCAGTTCCTTTTGGATTTTTGAGATAGTCTGGCTATGCAGCCTAGGTTGAAATCTAAGCCTCTGACCTTAGCACCTTGAGTGCACAACCCCTGCCTTCAAATTACCATAAAGCTTTTTCATTAAATTACTTTTTAAATTTTAAAGTAATATATTGGCATGACTCAAAAGTCAGACTAAGAAAAGTTTTGAGGAGGAATCCAAGGGGGTTAAGAAAGGCTGAAGGGAGGGTGAAAACGACTAAAATTCAGTGCGTGTATGTGTGTGTTAAAACAGTCTACAATAACATCAAACCTACACAGAAGGAACAAAAATCCAGGCTATGATAAACCATATATCAGCAAGTACTCTTCTCTTTCATTTTCCTGTAACCAAGACCTCCATGCCAGAAGATACCAATATTAACTGTTTGTTGTACATCCTCTCCCCCACCCCCGCAAAATCTCAAACACACATTAACACACACCCTCATACCCCACTTTTGTTTGTTTCTCGGTTTAAAACAGGGTCTCACAGTTTAGAATACTGTCCTGGCAGGGCTTGGATTTCTTGGATGTTAGAGATCCTTCCGTTTCAGCCTCCCGACGTTAAGCTCCCTAGTTTTTTGAATGCATCTTATGCAACGGCAGGCAAACCGTCTATATTCATTAGTTTAAAAAAAAAAAACCAAAACCTTACGGCTTTTCTGGCTACAAATATAATATGCTACTATATTTTTGCCACTATAAATAGTGCTGCAATGACCATTTTACAACATCTTGGTTTTAGTTTTTAATTCTTTAAACTAGACTCTAGAAACTTTTCAGTCTTTTAAAAGCTGGAAATACTCCGAGAAGGGGTACCTTATTGTGCTAATAATTGCTACTCACCATATAAAAGAGCTGAATTTGTGGTCCAGTCTCGAGTTTGAATCTTGGTTCGACTTCTAAAATAAAATCCACCAGTTCATAAGAAAACCTTTACGTTCTTTTCGCTTTGCATAATATCGAATACCCATCATGCACTCTTTGCCGCCAATACTTTGAAATAAGGCGGGAAACCGGATGTAAAAAGTAGGGGGTCCAAAAAAAAAAAAAAATCTTAACTTCTTTCCTAGGATATAAGCTGTTGAGAATCCTGGAGCCCTTGTTTCTCCCGGAACTAGAAAACTAGTGCCTCTGAATTGGATGTGCAATTTGAAATTAAAGATAGGACTGCTATCAACATTGAATGATGCATCAACATTCAACCCACATCCATCCCTACTTCCTAATCCCTGGCAGTACCTGGCACAGAGTGGGCAATTCCATAGATCTTAGTAACTTTGCAAGGTTGCTGCTAGCTGGAACCCAAGGCCAAGCAAGACTTGCTCTACTATGCCCCCTTCTGGTCACATGGATATGGAAGGAAAAATGGACTACATTTCCCAGCATGCCTTAGAGAGACTTCCGTCCAGACTGGAAGGAAGTTGGCGCACGCGATTGAAGAGGCGCATTGGGGTAAACGCGCTGGCGGCAAACGTAGGAACGTTCTTCTGGTGAGGAGCAGTTATGTTTCTCCAGTATTACCTCAACGAGCAGGGCGATCGCGTCTATACTCTGAAGGTAAGGGGAGTAAACAGCTATATATTAGAAGGACGAGAAATTTAGATAGGAGGAGCGGTTGGAACTGGCCTGCGCCGCCCGGTTAGTGGAACCATGTCGGAGCCAAAACGTGGTAGATGAAGGCAGTGGCTTCTGGTTCTGTCCATCGCATCTCCTAGTCTCAGGTTTCCCATTTTCTTGTTCTCTTCCATCACACCACTCATATAGTGAGATCATTTTCTTTTTTCCTTGAGCAGAAATTTGACCCTAAGGGACAACAGACTTGCTCTGCCCATCCTGCTCGGTTCTCCCCAGATGACAAATACTCAAGACACCGAATCACCATCAAGAAACGCTTCAAGGTGCTCATGACCCAGCAACCGCGTCCTGTCCTCTGACAGCTCGTTAATCTCTTGTGCTGCCGGTTCCCAGGCCGATTATCAGCAACCAAACGCGTCAATCCGTGAGCCTTGAAGCCTTCCCAAGCTGTTTGGAATCCTATCTCACTCACTACCAGAATGAGTCTATAGTGATGGACCTCGCCCGTAAAAGGAACATTTTTTTTTCGTGTTTTGACATACTGCCAGGTTATTAAAGATACAATGACTTGAACGTTCATTTTGTGTGTTGTTGGAGGAAAAGATGGGGGAAGGGTAGTACCGTTGGTAGTTCAAGGCCATTTGAGAACTTTCTTAAGCCCTCATTGTAGTAATAGAGCTGTGCCATCAGCGATAGGGAAGAAAGGCTGTGAAAGACTCCTACAGAGGTCAGCATTAGCTGGAAAATCTCTACTGTCTAATTGTGGCCCCTTTAAAAAATATTCTGATGGGCTGGAGAGATGGCTCACAACTAAAAATATAAGAGTTCGGTTCCCAGCACCCACGGCTGTCTCTCCAGCCACACACACACACACAAAAAGTAAATAAAAATAAATAAAAAAATCTGAATTCTTCAAAGATTAAAAAAAAATGTATGTGTATATCAGTATTTTACTGACATGCATATGTGTGCAAGTAACCACCAAGGCCAGAAGAGGGAGTCAGATCCCTGGTGACTAGAGTTACAGTGATTGCCATCTTTTATGTGGCTACTGGGGATAGAACAGGTCGTCTGGAAGAGCACCCCTCTCTCCAGCCCTGCCACTACATTTTGAGTTCTGGGATAACAAGTGTGCCCAACCCTGGAAGTTTTTGTTTTCTTTTTCTCTTTTTAGACAGAGTCTATGTAGAGCTGGCTGCCCAGGATCTCAGGTCTAATTGCCTCTGTCTTTGAGCACTACCTTAAAGTCATGCACCAGCACATGGAAGTTTCTTAACCAAGTCAGTGAAGTCTGTCTGGTAGGAGATGTGTCTTGTTTGTTTTGTTTGGTTTTTTTTAGTATTGGATACAATTCTCTCCTTCGCTTGCAAAAATAAATAAAATAGTAGCATAGTTAGCATTATTCTATGCTGCCAGCTGTGCAGACCAAAATAAAAAAACTTCAACCTGGAAGTGGTACTAGTCAGTATGGAGAAAGGGAAACTGTTAGGAATCTAGCAAGGACTTAAGAGATCCCCTGGATATTAACATCTGACACATGGCTTTAGGGAGCTTGATTATCAGTGTTTGGAGTCAAGAAGAAGAGCTGTAAGAGTGGGCTAGGGAGTATATATAAGAAGAAGAGCTCTAAGAGTGAGTTAGGGAGTATATATAAGCAGAAGAGCTGTAAGAGTGGGCTAGGGAGTATATATAAGAAGAAGAGCTGTAAGAGTGGGCTAGGGAGTATATATAAGCACATGAAAAAGACCGGCATGTGTCAGAGCAGAAACTGAAACGTCTGTGAAGTCCGTGAAGTCCGAATAACCAGCAAGCCTGCCTTAGAAGATTCCTGAGGAGATGGATTTCTTTTCTTCAAGTAGAATTGTAAGTCTTAAGCAAGCTCCATAAGCTATATAGAAAATCCAAGCTGTGCATGGTGGCTCATGTCTAATCCTAGCATAGAGAGAATGAGGTAGAAGGATCCCTCTTAAGTTCCAGGCCAGCCTGGGCTATGTAGTTAGTCCTGTATCAGAAAACCAAAAGGGAGCTGAGGTTGTACATAACATAGTAGGTCAAGTGCCTTTCTAACATGCACAAAACCATACAGAAGATTGGGGTTTAGTCACTCTGTAATTCCAGCACTTGGTAAGTGAAGGTCGGGCAGAAGTTGAAAGTCATCCTCTGCTATCTAGAGTTTGAGGACATCCTGCCCAACGTGAACTGGTGTCTCACTTGTCTCTAAAGAGCAAAAGAGGTATTTTGGCCAGCAAAGGTGCTTCGATGACAAGCCTGCAGACCTGGGTTCAGTTCCTGGGACCCACACATAGTAGGACTCATGTATATGTACACTCCAAAAAAATAAGTGTGTGTAAAAAAACAAAAAACAGTTTTTTAACCCTGCCTCCAACCTCACTGATGAGGATAGAATCTAGGGCTTTGGATATGTCAAGTATTCAAAGACTGAATACAGTTTTACATTTTAATGGGGCTCGCTTTTTTCCCAGGCTATTAAACTAGACTGGGAATTGTCATTTGATCAAAGGGAATTTCCAGACTCGGGAATTAAGACGGTTTTCATCTATGTCTTTTAATTTTTTTAAAAAAATATAAATCTTTTATATGTGTTTAAATGCAGTGCCAGCAGGGGTCGGATCGCCTAGACCTGGAGTTAAGAGCCACATGTGAGAACTGGGATACCAACTAGGGTTACCTTCAGAGCAGTAAATGCTCTTAACCACTGAGGTTCGCTCTAGCTTCCTGCTCCATTATTAAGGATTCTAATTTAACCATTTGCACCTAGGAGGAATGAAGGACTCAGGAAAGGCTCCAGTGAGTTTCTGCATTTTGATCAAACTTTCAGAAAATTTTCAAACAAAACATGGTCGAACTGAAAGTTATTAAACACCTTGACGAATTAAACGCTAAACATTCTAGTGTTAGTAAAGTAGGTCAAACCCTGGAAATGGGTGCAGAGCAGATACCTCAATGTCTTCTCCATGACTGTATAGTTCTCTTTAATGGAAATTTAAGCCTGGCTTGCAATTTCAAAAGAACAAGAATAAGAAGGGGGAAAGTAGCCCACGATGAAGATGAAGTTATAGCTGTTTTAGAAAACACCGAAATTTTACAGAGGTCATATCTAAGGTAACTAGATACAATAATGGGAGGTTTGGGTGGCATAGAGTTAGGTTTCCAGAGAGATTTTAATTAGAGATGATCCTTGCGGTTCCGGGGTCGATGTACATTGACTGCCTCTAAGCAGCATGCTGAGTACATACAGCACAGGTGACAAGAGAAAAAGCTCGCCACACGCGTTCAGGCCCTGGGGTATAGACTACAGTTCCCGTCATGCTCTACGTGAGAATCTTCGGTCCGCGCAGGCGCGCTGCCCTCTGTCTCTGAGCTGCATACTCCGGGTGGGGCTGCTGCTGCCCGCCCGCGGGACGGCGCCGCCCTCTAGCTCCCCAGACTTCTCCGGACTGTTAACCTCGAATGAGGAACGAGCGGGGCGGGAAGGGGAGGGCTGCGGCGGCGCGGGCACAGCCCGCCGCGCCCGGGGCAGGGGGCGGCGAGGTCACGTAACGGCCTCGGGCGTCTGCCGGGGAGGGGGCCTCCTGCGCGCCGCGGCTCCGAAACGGTTAGCGTCTAGTAAACAACAGCTGCGCGCGCACCCGCATCAGCTGGCGCGGGCTCCCGCACCTGCGACCTCCTCCTTCTTAGCCCGGACCAGCCTGCTTGGCAGTTTTCTCGGCCGAGACCCAAGAAAAGCCGGCGAGAGGCTACCGGTGCCGGGCCCGGAGGAAAGCGCGTCCTGTCACACGCAGTGCAAACACAGCGAGCGGTCGTGGGCTTGAGGGACTGGAGACGACCTGCCACGACCCTGCTGTGGGAGCTGCCTTGATCCGCTAGCCGCCGCCTCCAGCTCCTTTGCCAGGACGAGACCTCTGGGAGGCAGGAATCCACTCTGCCTCGGCATCCTCTCGTTGCTCTCCTCTTTCTTCATCCTGTAGTGTGGGGGTATTTTCCCGTTATGCATGCGCTTCTCTCCTACCAGACCCAAGTGGATTACCGACCTCAAAAACATCGGGTGGCTCAGCACACACCTCCTCCCAGCCAGACCTGTGGGGTATTCACCTGATACACAACAGGTGGCTGGTGCACACCTTTGCGCAATCTGACCCACGCCATATACGCCTGATAAGGGTGGGCCTGCATGCTCTGTCCTCTGCTAGAACCGTGGGACACTCGACAGATAAAGGACTAACTACCTCATCCGGACCCTGGGGGTTGAGCAGAGGGAGGCGTCACCAGCTGCTGTGTGATCATGGCGCGGAGCCCTCAGCCCTGGACCAGGGGAGATAGCTAGGATTCTGAAGGAACTAAGTTACACAGGATTAGCATCGTTTTGTTCTCATTTTGTTTCTTAAAAATTATTTTTCAGTTACTGGTGGGGCACTTTATAAAACAGTTGGCTTGAATTCTAAGTAGAAGGATTCTTAATTGGTCCTTTGTGGGATGTAAATCAAGGTAATTGAGGGTTTTTTTTTTTCTTTCTATTTTTGCAATCAAAAGTAGCTAGTGTAGGAGGAAGAGTTTTTGTGAGCTTTTCCTTTTTTCTTTTGTCAAAAAGGAAAGGAAAAAAATGCATCCTCCAGAAGCCACCACCAAGATGTCTTCAGTTCGGTTCATGGTGACACCAACAAAGATTGATGACATTCCAGGTTTGTCAGACACCAGCCCGGACCTCAGCTCTCGATCTAGTTCTCGAGTAAGATTTAGCTCCCGAGAAAGTGTGCCAGAAACAAGCCGTAGTGAGCCTATGAGTGAACTGTCTGGGGCCACCACTTCTCTGGCAACTGTTGCCCTAGATCCTTCCAGTGACCGGACTTCTAACCCCCAGGATGTTACCGAGGGTAAGTAGAGATTCAGAGAGAACAGGATGTTTCAACCCTTGTCCATGCTGGGGTTTTATTCCGTTGTATAATAATCACCTGGAATTAAGGCCCACGTTTCTGTGATGCTTACGAGTGTGGGAATAATAGCGACAGTTAGTAGGTCACTGCGGAAGTCTTTTTGGCGTGGGAAGATAGCTGGCAAGAGGGCAAGGAAATGTATATTTTGATTTCCTCATTTTTGTCTTATTTATAACCAAAGTGACTATTTTTGGTTAAAGATAAATTACAAAAAATTTTTAAAAATTAACTCGTTTACAACACAAAAAACCCTAAACTAAAATTTTAATGTGCTGGATATGTGCTGTCTAGAGAGCTTTGGGGCTTTGACTCCTAAGTCAGCATTTAAGGCAAGTTGTTACTTCTTGTGTCTTAGTGGCTTCTTTCGAAGACTTAGTTGGGTGTCATAAAATTATTTTTTGAAATGTATGTTTTTATAGAGTGTTCAAAGTAAGTGAATACACTCAAGGACATGGTACTCTTCTGAACGAGTGGAACTTGCAAGGGGAGCTTCTAGTGCCTGCTTCCCGCACACGTTCCCTGCTGAGCTTTAGAGAACCGTTTTGTGTGCTGTATGTTGGGTTTCTGTAGTCAGGACATAGAGAAACCACTTCTGTTCGTATTGAGCACTTTCCAGACTCGACCTTGAACTGATAAGACTGACTTGTATTAGAAGTTTTAATTTGATTTAGTAGGAAGAAGTGATGCAAAGAGAAAAGTTACTTTTTTCAGACTCAGTTAAAAAGTTTGAGAACTGCCACTTAGTTTTATGCCACATTTGGACCAGCGTAATCTTTGTGGTTTTTGTGTTTGTTTGTTTGTTTGTTTTGTTTTTAAAGTTTTTCTCTTAAGAATCTTAAAGACTTTTAAAGATTATATTCTACGCAAGTTTGAAAACATGGCCTTAGCCTCTGACTTGTTAAAGCAAGGCTAACTTACCATTTCTGGTCTTAGGAAGTACTGTTCCTCCTGACCTTAAGTGTTCCGGAAGCCAGAATCGTTTTAGTTCCTCAAATTTGTTTGTTTTTAATGTCTTGAGAAAGATAGACTTGGAAAAGCTTATAGTTCCAGAATTTACTAGTCTTTAGGCTAGTCATGTTTCTTTTATGGCAGTAGTATGTGCTAAACCCTGGTCTAACTGCTTTCCACTCCTTAATAAACCTTACACCAGATTATATACACTATGTTAAAATTAAAATATGAAATAAAGGATTATATCTTCCTTTTCTACCATATTTATTTATTTATTTATCTATATATTTCTGTGACAGGATCTCAAGTAGCTCAGGCTGACCTTGAATTTTCTATGTGGTCAAGGATGAGCTTGAACCTGCCTCTTCCTCCCAAGTATTGGAATTGAAGGCCTTTTCGACCACACTCAGTTTTATGTGATGCTATGGATGAAACTCAAGACCTCTTGCATGCTAGGCATGCACTCTGTCAACTGAGGTACATCCTAAGTGTGCACCTAATTACTTCCAAATTATAGTTTTAATCTTTAATTCATCACACTACATTTGACTTGTTAAAAAAATACCAGTTAAAAACTAAATCTACATAAGTCCCTTCAAGGATACCTTTTTATTCATCCTATATTCCAGTCAGTGTAATCAGGTCTTACATTCTTATATCCCTACTCAAGACTGTAACTATAGTATCTATAACTTTGTTGTGTTTATTTATATACTCCCTTTTCCAACCAGACTGTAAAGTTCTTGAGGGCGGGGCACAGTTTTTCTACCTGTATAATGTGTGATAGCACATCTATTTTGTACTCAGTAGTGAGTCAAAGAACTTCCAGACATATCCAAACAGAAATTCAACAGATATGGTGAAGGACCAGAGGTGGTGACACACTCCATTAATCCCAGCACTTGGGAGGCAGAGGCAGGTGGATCTCTGAGTTCATACATATATATGAGTGTGTGTGTGTGTGTGTGTGTGTGTGTGAGATAAAGGGAGATGAAAGGCAACTACTGAAGCAGAGAAGCAGGTGTGTGTGTGTGTATGATGCAATGAGAGAATTGTTTTAAATGTTTCTGTCCTAGTGCCATTTTTAAAGATTCTGATTTATTTACATTAATATTAAAAACAAAAACCTCGCCAGCTGGTTCACCTATGAAACCAGTGCTGACCACAGCTCAAACGGAAGAATGACTAATGTTACATATAGGAAAAACACTTTCATATCATTTGAAAGGTGATCTGATATGCACCAAGTGCTTAGGGCACATTTAGCTTTAAAAAAAAAGTTAGAGGGTGTTATAGAATACTTATTTACATTTGGAATCTCTACATTTCCTGTGGATGTTACCCTACCCAGGTGCTCTCCCAGTTCTGTGACACTGTATATAAGTAGGTTTCCTCTAATCCCAAGCCCTTTTCAAGATGGTGGTTTTGAAACGCCAACACTTTTTTTTTTTTTTTTTACTACAGGTCCCACTGTGTAGTCCTAGCTGGACTAGAACTTGCTATGAAAGCCATGTTGGACTTGAACTCACAGAGTTGTCTGCCTCTGCCTCCTGAGTGTTAGTATTTAAAGGGTGTACCTAGTCTCAGCCTCACCAAGCATTAAAAAAATTTTTTTTTTCAAATAAACATCTTCTGTGTTTTCCCCAAAGCCAAAACAAATAAATTTCATTGTATATACCCTTTTCTTAGATATACTATTAATGCTTACTGACCACCTCCTATGTTTTACTTGGCTTAGTTTTATGGCATTATGTAAGGAAGTAAAATGACATGTTGGTGTCACAGATCCAAAACATTTGTGTGAGTCTGTGTGTGTGTATGGGGGGGTGGGTGGGTGGGCATGGGTGTGTGTGGGTGTGGGGAGGCTAGTGATTATCTTCCTCAGTCACTTGACACTTTACTTTTTAAAACAGGGTCTCTCACTGAACCTGGAGTTCATCTGTTCAACTGGGTAGCCAGCCTCACCCCATCTCTCCTTCCATAGTGTTGATATGATAGGCACACAGTACTACACCAGCTTTTTACATGTGCACTAGGGAATCCAAGCTCCAATCCTCATGTTTGGCAAGCACTTTAGAACTGCTCTGTTTCCCTGCCTTTCCAAAAGGGTGAGGCTTAATTAAAGCTATAATTTTTTTCCTCCTCCTCTTCATACTCCATATTAACATTAAAATTTATAGCACTCTTTCTCCTCCTTTGTTAATGGAATACCTTTGTCGGTACCTTGGTCCCTAAAGCTAGTATAATTCTAAGATCAAGTCATAGAAGTGGGGTGTGTGGCCTAAAATTGATGAATTGACAGTATATGGGAAATTGTATTTAATGGGTAGAGTCTTCAAAACATGAATGACACAGGGTAGAAGGAGAGTGATTTATAAATTAA
Source organism: Rhynchomys soricoides (assembly GCA_019843965.1). Taxonomy (NCBI): domain Eukaryota; kingdom Metazoa; phylum Chordata; class Mammalia; order Rodentia; family Muridae; genus Rhynchomys; species Rhynchomys soricoides. The sequence goes on from JADRCH010000088.1 coordinate 467,896, forward strand.
AAAGAGCCATGTTAATCAAACGCAGTGTGCATGTAGGCTTGGTTTGGCTCCTACAGTGACCAGAACAACTATAAAAAGACACTTGTGTGATAATGGGAACTGGGTGGATAGTATACATCTGTAGTCCCAGTACTCAAGACAACAAGAGAGAGCAATCAGTTATACCTACAAACAGGCCTCCAACCTACACAGCATAGTGAGACACTACCTCACAAGCAAATGAGAGTCACAACATTGAGGGAATTCGAAATACATGATATTTTAAAAAATTAAGTAATTACTAATAAGTAAGATCTGCTTATGGTATTGTTGTCATGAGAAGCCCTCAGGTAAAGATAGCCTATTGGAGTATTTACAGGGGAGATGAAATGTTCTGGCTTTCTCTCTCTCTCTCTCTCTCTCTCTCTCACACACACACACACACACACACACACACACAAGATAAAAAGAAAAGCTTGGAAAACAGTTTTCATTTATTGTTGTTAAAAAGTACACGAAGAGCCATTTTATTATTTGCTCAGCTTTCTATAAAGAAAAACTTTTGAAAGGTTGAGTTGTGTGGTCAAGAGTCAGAGACAAGATCACAAGTTCAAGACCTGCCTGGGCATCATAGGTCCTTGTCAGAAAAGACAATGTCGGGGTTACAGCTCCATGGTAAAGAGTTTGCTTCACACTCACAGGCCTTTGGCTTGACCCAGGGCTACTTTCTGCTGCTCCCCCAAGAAAGGTTGAAATTCTAAGAGCTGGCTTTGTAGGCAGTATCTTCTCTTACAGAGGCAGTCCTGGAATTCCCCTATATGGATAAGTACCGTTGACTGCTGCTGTGATTATGTCACTTTCTGATATCCCATCAGAGTGTTCTCTTCCATTCCTCACCATGTCTTTCCTCAGTGAGCCCACATGGTTTTTTTCATTGGCATGCCAACGGCTTTGGAGTCTCATCATTTTTTTCTTTTTATTGAAAATAGATTAAGTGGCAGGTATTTGGGTTTTTTGTTATTTTGTCTTTTATATTTATATTATATCTTACTATATTATTTTATATTTATATTTAGTTTTTCTTTTAGTATTTTACTTTTGTGGGTGTAAGTATGCACCATGAGGCACATGCAGAGGTTGAAGACAAGTTTGGGGAAGGTGATTCTCTTCCAGCATGCAGTCCTTTGTATTTATGATCTCTATTTAGTCAGAGCTAGCTGCATTCCAGCCTCTAGGTTCCTCACCTAACTAATCAGTGCAGCTTTGGTTTGCTGTTTATTACAGTATTTGATAATCCTTGGTATGTTTCTAGTGACCTTGAGAAGTCCATACGCAAAAGCCAGCTGGTAGCATTTCTCTGTTTACTTTCACAATCATTTAGTACATTTAAGATTTTGGCTAAATGGCACTTGAGTTTCTCCCATCTTACCAGTTAGGTTTGCCTTCACTGTGATGAAAGCTCTTCATTTTACATATTGCTAGTTAAGGAAAAAAACACTACTAAGTAAAACTTGTGCATACACATGTACTTTTTCACCTAAGAATGAATACAATTGTACAGGAAGTTAGAACACAGATTAAACTTTTTTAAAAAATTATTTATTTAATGTATGTGAGTGAACTGTAGCTGTCTTCAGACACACCAGAAGAGTGCATCAGATCCCATTACAGATGGTTGTGAGCCACCTTGTGGTTGCTGGGAATTGAACTCAGGACCTCTGGAAGAGCAGCCAGTGCTCTCAACTGCTGAGCCATCTCTCTAGCCCTAAACTCTTTTTTCCCTAAGATTTATTTATTTTATGTATGTGAGGCTCTATCAACATGTGCACCTGCATGCCAGAAGAGAAACTAAATATAATTGGAATTTGGTTTGCTTTGAGATTATTTGCATTTATTACCTTAGACATATAAATAATGCTTATTTTTATTATTGAAAATATGAAAAGTGGCTAGTTACATCCTAAGATGCATACAAAAGACTTATGATTGATTTTTCCCCACTGGGTTAGCAGTATACTCTATTTCACTTAAGGGACTAAATACAGGTAGGAGCGAGGATTCATGTTCTTCTGTATAAATAAGGCTCTTTCCTTTCCTGAAAAAAAAAGGTTTGATATTTTTCACCATGGATTTTGTTTATTTTGTTTTGTTTTCCTGTGCTAAGATAAATTTTTTCTTGTCTAAGAAAAAATCTGAGGCATCAGATAAGTAGACTGGCCACATTCATGGTAATCATTGAAAAGTAGTGATTGAGCCCAGGGGTACTGTGTGATTCCAGTAGTTGTATTTTTGTCTTATGTAAGTTGATCCTGCCAGAATGTTTACTAAATTTTAATTAAATAGTAATACAGCAGATGCATGAAAGAAATAACCTGGGGACATTATTTTGCCTGACATTCAGAAGAAAACTACAAACAGAAGGCAAAACAACTACGTGTTCTCTGGAGTGCTAGAGTCCATGTTCCTTAAAGGAAATTCAGCCTAAAAAAAGTACGCTTCACTGTTACATGTACAAATGATGTGCTCATATCTAGTGTAGTGTAGTGCTGCTGAGTTATTGCACACTTTACATTAGTCTTATCAGTAAAGTTAGTGAATATCCATATTTTGAGCCAAGCCTTTTTTTCTTTTTCTTTTTTTTTTTTCTCAAGACAGGGTTTCTCTGTATAGCCCTGGCTGTCCTGGAACTCACTCTGTAGACCAGGCTAGCCTCGAACTCACAAATCCGTCTGTCTCTGCCTCCCGAGTGCTGGGATTAAAGGCTTGCGCCACCACTGCCCGGCTTTGAGCCAAGTCTTAGTGAATTGTTTCTTATCTTTTTTTAATTTTTTCTTTATTCTTTTTTTTTTTTTTTTTTTTTTTAAGACAGGGGTTCTTTGTGTAGCCTTGGCTGGCCTAGAACTAGCTCTATAGACCAGGCAGAGTCCTGCCTGCCCCTGCTTCCCAAGTGCTGAAAGTAAAGGCGTGCGACGCGCCTCTGCCTGGCTCCTTTATTTATTTTTTAGTTTTGTTTTTTTTTTGAGACAGTCTTGCTGCTGTCTAGCCCAGTTGGCCTTGAGTGTGGATCCTCCCCCTTCAGCCTTCGGAGTTCCTGAATACTAGATATTCACCCTCACTGTGCCTGGCTCAGGATATCTGCTCGTAGATGGACTTTTGGAAAGGGGCAGAAACAAAGCAGTGATTCATAAAATAGTTGTTTCTTTGAAGTAGGGATTAAATTAACAAGGATGGTCCTGAACTGGGGAAGCCACTCAGTGATATACTGCTAACAGCATATGCAAGGTCCTGGGGTCAACAGCTGGCACCACAGAACCACTCTTGCTTGGTTAATCAGTTATTTTGTTAAGGACATTTTTTTTGGGACTGTGTTTTCATTGGTTTTTTTCCTTATGTTTTAAGACTATATTTATAGTTTTGACAGTATGTTGCATAGTGTCATGTTTATAGTCTACAGACTTTTCATCAGTAGAAATGCATTTTTAATCTGCCAACCATTTAAAAGCAGAAAAATGAAATGTGTAGATGGGATATTAAACTGCAGTGAGGAACTGAGTTGTCTGTATTCTTAGTTACCAGTGCTGCTTCTTTGGTTGGTGATTCTTGGATCCCACTTACTACACCTAGGCTCAGTGACGTTAGACCAAGGGGAAAACAGCACTGTACAGGAAGTTACAACACGGATTAAACTCTTTTTTTTTTCCTATGATTTATTTATGTATGTATGTGCACCGGCATGCCAGAAGAGGACATCCGATCACATTATAGATGGTTGTGAGCTACCATGTGGTTGCTGGGAATTGAACGCAGGACCTCTGGAAGAGCAGTCAGTGCTCTTAACTGCTGAGCCATCTCTCCAACCTCATGGATTAAACTCTTAAGAGGCAACTTTAAGAGCCAAACACTTAGTTTCCAGAGACATTCAGTAATACCTCATTTAGTGTTTGGATGCTGCTGCCAAATATGACTGAGGTTGCCCCGAAGTTAGCTAGCCATCCTATCATATTACATCCCTTCAGTGAACACTCACAGCTTTGGGCTCCTGAAGAAGTAACCAGTCTGAGCAGAGCAGTGGGATCTTATGCTCTCCTGGTTCTTTGTTTGCTTGTGTATTGCACTCACGGATGTATAGTTCATTGGCTAACAAGACTTTACACTAGTGCAGGGCTGGGGACAGTGTCTTGCATTGTTTCATTCCCATTTCTGGTACCTACTGGGCACTCTAATAGTATAGAGTAAATGCGTGATTCTTTGAGAGTCTTGAGGCCTCAATCAGAGGAGACTCTGCCTTTTGTTCTCTACAACAGTATGAGTCCACCAGGACTTTTATCTTTTATCTTCCAGGCTTTCAGCCCTAAAATTAATTAAATATTAACCACTACAACCATTTCATAGAAATCTGTTTTCATAGTTTTAATGAGTATGTCCTTGCTATCCTTGTTACCTGGCCTTCATAAAAGTAATTCATTCACCCTTTCGGTACTTGTATGCTATGTGATACACTTAGAATTTTAAGTCATTTATATTGAAAATTGTTTCAGATAGTTAATTTTATGTGTATGAGTGTTTCACCTACATGTATGTATGAGCACTACATGCATACCTGGAGCCTTCAGAGGTCAGCAGAAGCACTGGATCCCCTGGGACTGGAGTTACAGATGGTTGTATGCCAGCATATGGATGCTGGAGTTGAATTCAGTTCTGCAAGAATAAATGCTCTTAACCATTGAGCCATCTTCCCAGCCCATTAATTTGATATTTTAAACTGTTACTTAGTCTCTCAGTAGCAGATAGATAGAAGGGTTTGCTGAATATGATAAGTAGGGGAGGTGGGCACACCTTTTCCTGGAGAATGAGAGTATGCTTGGCAGACTCCAGCAGTAGCAGTAACTCTAAATGTAAGTAGTGAACTGCTTATTATCTTCTGTAAGATGTTTACAACATTCTGTGGCACAGCCATTCAGACTGTAGTATGCAGACAGTGCTGGCTCATATTGCCTATCTGAGGAAGTAAGGTAAGAAATTGAAATTTTAGAAGCTTGCATGGAAATTTAGAAATTTAGAATAAAGAAATTTAGAAGCTTAATAGAGCAGTCTTATATCTGCTGAAGTTCATGATTTAAAAATTTGGGATTTATTTGGTGTATCTTCATTTCATTTTCTCATTAATTTACCTTGCTATTTATTCACAAGATATTAGCATGTAATAAATTGGATATTTAAAAAAAATTCTGCTTGGCATGGTTGCACACTCCTGAGACGGTGGAGGCAGGATGATCAGGGCTTTAAGGCCAGTCTCCATTTCATAATGAGTTTGAGGCCGGGCTGTGCCAGGCTGAGCTATATGAGACCGTGTCTCATTAAATAGAAAAAGACTTCACCAGAAATAGTTTGCAAAACACTATTCTAAAACAGCAGTTAATCATCTTTCATACTTGTGCCTGACCCTGCAAGTGATACCACACTCAACGGGAGGATTAAGTAGTTTCTCTACCATTAGTTCTGAGTAGGAATCTGGAATAGGTTTTTCTTTCATGCAACTGTTTTTACCTAAGAATCACTGCTCTAGGACCAGGAGGATAATTGTGTGTATGAGAGTGCTTGCTTCCAGTCCTAGCATTAGAGATGGCAACAGGTAGATCTGGGGCTCTCTGGCCGGTCTGCCTTTCCAGATTCAGTGAACTTCAAGTTCTGTGAAAGACCTTGTCACAAGAGAATAAGGCAGAAAGGCATAAACGAGAACACTTGATTTCATTTTCTGACTTACATATACTCATATGAACACACCCCACCACACACACACACACACACACACACACACACACACACAGATCTCTGTTCTAACATGTAACAGGTTTCTTTACAAGATAAGTTAAAATTCGGGAGTTTTATACTTTATAAATTCTTCAGTTCAGACATTTTAAATAAATGATAGAGGAAGGAACTCGGGAGGGCTCACGCCTAACTGAGGAGTTATTGGTAGCTAACTACTGCTGGAGAAGTGGGTGAGGAGTCATTTTTCTCCAGTGGTGTAACCACTGGTAGGTAGCCTAAACCCATACCATGCTCATGCAAGCAACACAAATGAACTTGAGTGGGTCACTTAAGAAATACATGAAACTAGAAGGGGGACCTACTGGAAAGAAAGAATTTGGTGGGAGTGAGAGGGGCAGAAGAGGGTAAGGAAGGAATAGTATCCAAATATGTTCTATACATTTATAAAAGTGTCTGCATAAATGAAAGTGTAATTTTTAATTTGAGTGTTGGTTAATAGTTACCATGATTTAGTAAAAATATCTACTTAAAGTCAGATGTGGTTGTGCAGGTCTTTAGTCTCAGCACCAGGGAGGCAGCAGCAGACAGATCTTTGTGAGTCTAGGCCAGCCTGGTCTATAGAGTGAGCTCCAGACTGGCTGGGACTAACAGTAAGACCTTGTTTCAAAAAACAGAATCAGAAAGCCTACCATAAATATTGTGAAAACAATCATATGTTGGAACTGCTTACAGTCATATGTTAGAGCTGCTTCAAGTACTTGCTACTGCCTTTGCTATTTGTTTAAAATGCCATTTGAAGTAAAGTGAATACTGTAGGTGTATAGCCATCAATTGGGCTTGCTTTGAAGGTTCCACCTCAGGTATTTAGCTCTTAACAGCAGAGAAAGTACTTCAAATCTGTCCAGAATGCTGTCTGAAAACTGCAGGGGTTTAGGAGAGGTTCATGTGATTTGAATCTGTTTCAAGGCCATGATTCATTGCTCTTCACTGAGGATTCTCAGTGAACATGATACTTTCATAAACCCTTATCCTGTGTAGTATGTGGTCATATGTGTATAAGTTAATGAGAAAATTCTATAGACAGGTGTATGCAGATGAAGACTGCACAGTGTAGACTCATGATAGCTAGTCTGTTGTATCTGTGTTCCTTTTTATTTTTATTGTATATGTATTGTTATTTTGCCTGTATGTGTGCCTATGTGCCATGTGTGTACCTGATGCCCAGGGAGGTCAGAAGAGGGCAGTGGATTTCCTTGGACTGGAGTTAGAGATGGTTGTGAGTTTCCTTGTTGGTGTTAGGAATCAAAAATCCAGGTTCTCTGGAAGAACAGCCAGCGCTCTGAACAGCTGAGCCATCTCTCCTGCTTCTGCATCTAATTTTTAAAGATAATATGCTTGAACCTTTGATCAAATTTAATTTTATATTTCATTTTAAAAGTGAGTTCTATTTAAATTTAAATAAACTACAAAATGTTTAACATATCTGTGGGATGTTCTCAAGAGTGCACAAAATGGCACTTGTCCTAGTTCATGTTTTAAGATACATAGAGCAGTTAAATATCAGGGTTTTGCTTTCTGTTCACTAATAGTTTTCTTATCTCATGGACCCAACTTTCAAATTCTTGCTAGAAGAAACTCAAAACTATTTCAAGGTGTGCATGGTGCCTCGTATTTCTGTACTAAGGAGGCTGAGGCAGGAGGACCACAATATCCAGACCAGCTCAGGCTACTATCAAGACCCAGTCTCAAAAGGAAGACAAAAAAAAAAAAAAAAAGAAAAACCAAACAAACCCTGAAACTGAAAACAAAACCATTCAGCAATCAGATCATATACCTCTAGGCTGTGTGTGGTGGCACACGTGCCTTTAATCCCAGCACTTGGGAGGCAAAGGCAGGAGGAACTGTTTGAGGCTAGCCTGGTCTACAGAGTAAGTTCAGGACAGTCAGCTACATAGTGGGACCCTGTCTCAAAAAAAAAACAAAAAACAAACAAACAAAAAATAAAGATCATATGGCTCTAGGATATTTATATATAACTGTCAGTTTCTGGAAACCATGATAAGAATACATATGATTTGACCAAAATTTGAGCATTTTTGCCATTGGAGAGAATAATTAGAATATCTTACAATTTGATAATTTTTGTGAAAATAATTTTCTACTGACTTGTCCTTGTTCCAGTCTTTTCACTATGTTTAACTCATCTTTATTTTTATTTATTTTTTTAAATAAATAACTTGAATCAGACAAAACACTGGTTATCATGAATTGTAAGTTCAACCTAAAAATACATAATTGCATGGGGTGGCACGATAAATTATAATTCAAAAATAATTACCCCAAGTAGTCTTGTTCTTTTGACGGATGACTATTCTGACAATTTAAAGATAGTTACAAATAAACGTTTTACTGAAACTATTAGGGAAAAAAATGTGTCTATTTTGGTCCTAGTGTAGATGTCACTGGAAGGGAGACATTAAAAATGCTCCTTTGCATAAAGTCCTCTTCCATTGTATGTCCTAAGGTTTCATTAGGAAAATGTTCAAACATATAGAAAACTTGAAGGACTTCTGCAGTGTGCATTCATAATTTTTATTCCGTAGGTTACTATAATTTCCCCTTTGATAATCTATTTTTTAAGCATTTTAAAGTTGTAGGAATCAAAATACTTCATCCCCAATGATATGTGTTTCATTTGCATTATCTACAATGCATAATCTCTAATGCTGCGGTGTTGAATTTACCTGATTACTCCTATTCATTGTTGAGTAATAGTCCGATGTCTAAATCTACTGAAGTGTTTATCCTATTGATTTGTAGATACTCTGCTGTTGCTGTTTGGGCCATCGTGAAGAAAGCTGCTCTATATATACTTGTTTTTTTGTTTGCTTGTTTGTTTGTAACTACATCTTTTAGTACTCTTGGTTAAAAATACCAAGAGGGTTTGCTGGCTCATATGGTAAAAGTATGTTTTAGATTTATAAAGAGTTCCTAGAACTTTCCCCAAGGTATTTATGTGTGTTGTCCAGTTTTTTCATTTTTATGTTTATGTCCCTGATGATCCCTGATGGGACGTATGTTTTCAAATGTTTCTTAGCCATCTGTTTATTGTCCTTTGTCAGTTGTTTGTTTTAATCAAAAGTCTTGTCTTTTTATTACTGAGTTTAAGAAATCTTTGTGTAGTTTATACCCAATACCTTGCATTTCAAGGTAAATTGAGATATCAGTTCACTTTCCCACAAACTTGAATAGGTATTATTATTTAAAGCTTAGAATTTGTTCAAGGCTCTCTTTCTTTCGAAGTGAACTTCTTATACAGTGAACTGCAAAGGGACATTCCAAGTGAATTGACTGAAATTGACAAATGCACACACCTAAGCCCTAGCAAGATCTCGATTGTCATCATTTCAGGAAGGTTTGGCCTTGTTGGAGCCCAGCTAATCTCCATTCCACCTTCTCAGAGGCAACCATTGTACTTATTAGAAAATCCATTAGCATGAATATAACAGCAATAGGTTATATTCTAACATTTTCACTCACATAGGCTATGTGCTTTGATCCTGTTCTCCTCATTGCCTCCTTGTCTTCCTGCTCGATGGTACACTGACTCTTCATCAGTAGTCCCCTCTAAAGTCTACATTCCATATACAAGCTACAGTATAATAGTTGTCATTCTGAGCACAGTTTATGTTTCTTAACGTGATGATCTCTGGTTGTACTTGTTTGTTTGTTTGTTTTAACCCATATTTTCTTTATCCATTTATCTGTTGTTAAAACACCTAGACTGATTTCGGCTGACTTTCCATGCCATAGACTAGTTTTGTCTGTTTTAAAACCTTAAAACACTGCAAACACATTCATGTTGTGTTTGTCTATTGTTCATTGTTAAATTCTTGAATAGTAAATATTGATCTGGAGAGATGGCTCTGTGGTTAAGAGCATTGACTGCTCTTCAGAGGTCCTGAGTTTAATTCCCAGCAACCACATGGTGGCTCACAACCATCTGTATTGTGGTCTGTTGCCCTCTTCTGGTGTGTCTGAAGATAGCTACAGTGTACTCACATACATAAAATAAACAATTAAAAAAATAATAGTAATGTACTTTGACTCTGTAGGTTTTCTTCTTATGAATGAATATCTAAGGTATTCCCACTTCAGAGATGTCAGGAATACGAACATTTCGTGGAGCATAGTTTGATTGTTAGGAGTAACTGCATGAGAGTGAAGTTGTTGAGTGCTGGGGCAAGTCCAGGCTCTTTTCCATAGTTACCTTGGTTAGCAGCCACAGCCACAGTGTTTGAGGGTCCTTTCGTTCCACTTTGTTACCACATTTGGTCTTATTAATAAGTTTTAGCTGTCTCAGTGCAACTGACTGTATTAGTATTTTATTGTGACAGTGCATTGCATTTTAAGTATCTGCTTATGATATCTCACCTTTATGTAATTACTTTCTGTTCACATCATTCATGTCTTAACATTACTTCATATTCAGTGTTCTATGACCTGCACTTCTATCTACAGTTCATCCTAGGAGAGAACTGTAAAATTGCTGACCACTGTGGTACAAAGCACTGAGTTGGTAAATAAATTACTCCTGTCATAGAGTTTATTAACAGAACTTTGTCACATTCCTACTTGTTTAGTTTGGTGGACTTCTAGAAAGGATAACATTTAGAGTTAGTCCTTTTTCAAAGATTTAATTTTGAGTGTGTGTGTGTTCATGTCCATATGCATTTGCATGCATGCAGGTATATGTAAATGAGAACAGAGGCATCAGACTCCTTGGGACCGGAGGTTACAGGCAGTTGTAAGCTGCCTGGTTTAGATGCTGGGATTTGAACTTGACTCCTCAAGAATGCCTAAGAATTCCTAAGAATGTTCTCTTAACTGCTAAGCCCTCTCTCCAGCCTTTAGATCTAGATTTATACAGAGATGCTAAACACATTTGTAAACAGTGTTTCTGTCCACCAACTACAGAACACTAGACACAGTTTTGCTCTTCGTACGATGAATATGAAAGGCACGGTCCAAGTGGAAAATGTACTGGTGCCAAAAGTGTTAGTGAATGTTGAGCTCTGAATAGAAGAGTGGAATCTTTGACAGGTTGGTACTTTTAGGTTTCTTCATATAAATCTGTGGAGTAGCTGAGTTATAAATATGGACAGAACACAAAAACAAATGACAATTTATTTCAGAGAAATGGATATTAAATAAGCCAGGTGAGGTGGCGCATACCTTAATTTCCAGCACTGGAGAAACAGAGGCAAGTGGATCTCTGTGAGTTCATGGGTAGCCAGAGTTACATAGTGAGGTCCTATCTCAAAAGACACACATGGGGGAAGGGAGGGGGAGCAGAAGAGAGATGAAAATATTCTTAAAGAGAGACACACAGACTTCTCTGGTGATAAATTTAACCTCTATCGTATTCTGTTTAAACCTTGGTTGCACTTAAAACCATGTGAAGGGACTTTTAAAGTCTTATGGTTCAGCTCTATTGCAAAGCAGTTAAATAGGAATAGCTGAGATGGAACCAAAGCATCAGTATTTTAAAAGCTCCCAAGGTGATGAATGCAAACCATTACTATTAGGAACACATGAAGTAAAAATTAAGTACTTGTGAACATTCTTTTAAATAGAGTTTATGTTGCTTACCATATGGCTTTGGGTATTTTAAAGTTTGCCTTACCATTCACCATGACTTTAGGCATCGTTTGTGTGTAAATGTTTGTGAATTAATGAGACTGAGGCAGAGTTTTTAGTGCCTGCAGAGTACAAAGTAAGACTGACTACTGGATTGGTTCTCTGTAGAGGTGGTGTGCTTTGAATGAATGATGGTCACATACTTTTATTCTCTAGTCAGTACATTTTGCTCAGTCTTACTTGTCTGGGAGAAGACATTTCTAATGACAAAGTCTTGCTATGACAACATCAGCATGGAAAGTAACATAAGGCTTAGTTTATTTACCTATCTCCCTGCCTGAATAATCAGCTGAGCACTTGCTATAGCTGTTCAATGTTACTGTGGAGTAAAGTGTGTTACATTGGTGCTTACAGGACTTCAGATACATTAAGGATAGCTTAAGTTCTTTTCCTTTAAAACAGTTGTGTTGAAGCTTCCCTTACACACCATTTTAAAACTTTAAATATAGTTTCCTCTTTTAAAGCTGGGCAGTGGTGGCGCATGCCTTTAATCCCAGCACTCGGGAGGCAGAGGCAGGTGGATTTCTGAGTTCGAGGCCAGCCTGGTCTACAGAGTGAGTTCCAGGACAGCCAGGGCTACACAGAGAAACCCTGTCTCAAAAACCATAAAAAAAACTTGTGCTTTTGATAAAATTAGTTTCTCCTCTTTTATGTCCTTGCATACATCTGGGCATCTAAAACTTTGTTGTTTATTAATATATATATGTGTGTCATTAAATATTGGCTAAATAGATGTTTCTCCTGAAGGAGAAAAGCCATTCACTGACTCTTGCAGGGTTTTCTCATATGCTTTGACCTTAAGCAACAACGGAAACTGACCGCCTACCTTTTGTTTTCTGAGTTGACTTAGTGCCAGTCTTCATTAAAGAGGGTAATTTGTGAAATAAACTGTTTTCTAATCTTTCTCGTGTGAAGTAAAAGGACAGATTTGGTGAGTAAGAGGTTGAGATGATGGAGCCCAGAGAGGTAACAATAAATTAAGTAAAGGAAACAAGTGAGAGACACAGGGTGGACAGCTCTTGAGGAACTACGCCCGCCCTAGCTTCAGCTTTCTTCTGCCTGGAGACAGTGCCCAGACTGTTGGGGTTCTACAGGTTAATAACAATAAGCTCGGGGTGGAGTGCTTAAGCCTTTTAAGAGAATGATAAACACGGCGGAAGGAAGGCGTGTCTTCAAGCGTCCCACTCCCTTGGGGCTGTGATCACGTGGGCACAGTACTTCCCGATTCCTAGCCACTGTCTCCCTAGGCTGTGCTCTTAAGTGTGGAGGGAGACAGGGACACAAGGGTAGGAAATTTAAAAACGCAGACAGCAAGGGTCTGTAAGAACTATGCCACACTTCACCGTGACCAAGGTGGAAGACCCAGAGGAGGGGGCAGCTGGCCCCCTCTCTCCTGAGTCCAGCTCAGCAGAAGTAAAAGCCCAGATTCAGGATCCCCAAGAACCAGGTAAGTCCTGCGCTTGTCGCTCTGGAGACCCACAGACTAGTTTTCGTGAGGGAAGTCATCAGTCTTCAAACTGCTGCTTACGGATGCTGATGGAGAAAAGGCGTATTTTTCAGTGGTTTCACTCCCCGTATATCTGATAACGTGCCTTTTTTTTTTTTTCCACGAAGCGGTTTGTTTTTTCCCCCACAAAGAGTTTTCTGTGTCCATTACCAACAGGTGAAATTGAATCCGTTGTAATGTATGAAAAGAGTTTTCAAGCACAAAGACAGTAAACGTCATTTATGCAGATTTTAGAATTCAGTTTTCAATCAGATGGCTTAGATTCTATCTAGAAAAAGCTTCGAACCAAACAGATAAGTGGCCTTTTAATCTTAGCCATTTATATAATATATACAAAGGGAGCATGGTTCGGTAGTTTTGTTCTGTGGACTTTTTTACTTTGAACCTGCGGTTATTTAAAACTCTGCCTCAGTTTACCCGGTACACAGTAAATCAGTAACATGTTCTAATAACTTAAAGAAAAAGTACAATAGCTGGTCATTGTGGTGATCAGCATAGCATCGGGCTTTAATAAAACTATTTAATGAATGTGCTTATCTCTCTTGTGGTCTCTGAATGTTGACAGTTATACTTTCCTGGGGAATTGTGGTTTGGGATTTTTAAACATGCAATTAAAGTCTTAGTTAATACTGTGGTATTAAGAATAGTTATACATTGACTCTTTAAAATTTGTAAATCGTCAGCAACATCTGTATGTGAGCAAAGTTAAGGAAAATGTACAATTCCTCAGTAGTTCTTCCTTGTGACAAGCAGCTGTGGTAGTATCTTAAGTGTTAGGGACTTTTAACTTGAGATGGAGAGAAGTGTTGATACAGAGAGACAAGTTCCATTTATTCATTCTCATCCTTGGAGTGAGAGAATTTGTCAGGAGACATTAAAGAAGATAGTTTATGTAAATGTTTTGCCCACTACATAATTTTTGCTTTGCTGAATAGCAGCAAACTATAGTCTATGCTACCTTGAACTTGAACCTGCTTTTCTATGGCTTCAGGTAGAAGAGCCAGTAGAGTCTCTCAGGCCTCAGTGTATTTGAAATTGCCCTTTCTCATTTGCTGATGCTTTCAGTTCTTTTAGTGTTTAGTCTACTGTCTTGAATAATGTCACAAAATGAAAATGATGTATCTCATCTGTCATTTCTTTGTGCTGTTTTTTTCCTTTGCCTTTGATTATTTCATCTTTACTGGTCTCGTTGTTTTGAGAAATTTATTTTTTGGTAGGATGAGTTAGAACAGAGTAATAAAATCATGCAATCTATTAACAGCCACCTAGAAAGCCATAAAAGTTTTGATGGGACCCAGATTTATTAAATAATACAACATTATTAGGCTTAATATATTTTCTTCCATAAAATTGCTTTGAAAAAGGAAGAAGCAACAGAAATAAGCTAGCGCGAATTTAATAAGAGTCTTTAATTTGGTGTTTTCCATAACATTTCACAAAGTATGCACTTGAATAAACTGATACTTGACAAGTGAACAACTACTGAGAATGTTTGTCTCAACTGTCTTTACCATAAAGTTAAGTTAGAGGAAAAGAAGGGGTTGTTTTTTCTTTACTCTTTAGGGAAAGTTTATTTCTCTCTCTTCCTGGTCACATTTACTTGAAATATAGTGAATTTTAGCCCCTTGTTCTTCTAAGTTGAGAGAGACAGAGACACACACACAGAGAGAGAGAGAGAGAGAGAGAGAGAGAGAGAGAGAGAGAGAAAGAGAGAGAAACTCATTGAAACGTACTGTTTTGTACAATGAGTAAGTACTAATGAAGATATTACCTTGTTGGTTATTTTGTTTTATTACTTCAAACCCTGACCGCGTATGTAACACCCCCAACCTTTCTTTTTCCTTCTACATCTGTGTGGCAAGAAAAATATATACTGCATGTTATTAATATACTTATTTGAGCTATAAAATAATTTGAGATAAAGTAGAAATATGAAAATAGGGCTAGTCCAAACTAATTTTTATGTAAAATGATTTTAAATGTATTTTATTGTCATTAGTGTGAATATATTGTACATGCTGTTGGGTTACACAAGGACATTTTCATAAATTGTACATAAGTAAAATAAGTGTAGTGGTTATTGCTGCACGAGATACCAGAAGGTCTATAGTGGACCCCGCTGGAGTTTCAGAAGGAAAGCAGAAGCTCAGCTTTCTGTAACATCTTCCTTTCTTCCCGGCACTGCTTTCTTGGCAGCATGCCTGTGGAAGTAGCACCACCACACCTGTGTTCCCTCTGTCCCCACACCAGATGGAGGGTAAGCAGCCTGAGACTGAGACTGTGTCTGCTTAGCAAACAGTTCGGTGACGAGGCATGCTCTCAGCCTTTCAATTCACCAAACTCCAGGCCAAGTGTGGGTCTTTCCTCCTAAGGTTCCGAAGATGTAGATTTTACCAAAGGCAGTAAAATGGCTTTAGAGTCAGGGATCTGGCTATGAATCCCAGACCTACCAATTACTCCTAATTAGTAATAGTGACAATTTGTAATAATTAGTACTTGGGTGACTTTGTGCAAGTTGTTTAGCTTCTCTCCTCATTAATAAAACCAATGCCTACTTTACAGGGTGGCTACAGGACTGTATGGGGTAGATAATTCATGTCTGACATCACACAAATATGAATACCTATTTCTTACATTGTGATCAGTGGTTCATTGAGAAACAGGAAAAAGTTTAGATAAGTGGTGTTGGAGGGGTACTAAGTTACCTGAAGGGCATTGTAGACAGGTATCCGAGTAGGGTCCGAAGGACTCTTAAGGGCAGGTACAGAGAAAGATCTAAAAGAATAGGAATAAGTTGAAGATGTCTGGAGAGACTTAGGCTCTTCTGAGAAACAAAGTGTGAGGGCAGCCCAAGGCACGTGATAAAGCAGAGGTGAGGAAGGAGGTAGATGGAGCCTGGTTATCTAAACTCTCTCCATTCCATCTCCTCTTTCTGTGGGGTACCCCTCCAGGTCAGTACTTGCCACTGGCCACGTAATCTGTACTGGGGGTGGTGCCTTGTTACCACTGCTCCCCATTGCATCATTTTGCTAAGTCCTAATGTGCTTGGCCCACTGAGTTGATAGGAGGATTATTAAACATATTTTTTGTCTAGGTATAGTGGTACAAGCCTGTAATCCCAGGCTTAGGCAGGAGGATAATGAGTTTGAAGCCAGACTGGGCTATACAGTGAGGCTGTTTCTCAAAGAAAGAAAAAACATAAATTATTTTATAGGACTGTTACAGGCCTTAACTCTTTATTGCATTTTCTTAATCAGATATGTATACTACATTCATTTCTTGATTTACATATTAAGTTCATATAAATATTTTCATTAAATAATTGCTCTAAATCTCCTTGCTCCTCAAATCAGCTTATGGATTAGGTAATGTGGACTGCAATGTGTGCCTTACTAGACACACACAGATAGAAGACTGGAGACGCTAAGTAGGATGCAAATAGAGGTCTAAGGAAAGTTTCAGACGTGGACCTATGGAAGTAGAGAAAATACCCTCTGTTGTTACCAAACAGCCACTCCATGGTAACCTGGTAGAAGAGCATACTGTGAGAGTTCTGTTAAGTGAAGATTAAATCTTAGTCACTCACAAGATGTAACTGTTAGCTGCATGTTAGTTGTACTTGTTACCCATGAAATATTCTTTAAATGGAGGCTTTTGACTTTGTTGTCTTATTGATTAAAATGAAAATAGATTGAACTAGGCAACCCAAATTTTCTATATAGATTATTTTCTGGAGTGAAGATTTACAGTGAGATGTGCTGGCATACTCTTGTATCCCCAGCCTGGGTAACAGCCAGACCTCTGTCTCCACACAGTCGTTTAATCCAGCACTTAAGAACAGAGGCAGAAGCAGAGGGATCTCTGAGTTCAAAACCAGCTTGATCTACATAGCAAATTCCAGACCAGCCCGGAGACCCCATCTCAAAAGAAATTTTTTAAAAACTTAATTTTTCTTCCTTTCTTTAACTGTTTACATGAGATTTTTATGAACTGTGAAAAATAGAAACAGATCTGCATGTTGTAAAATCTGAGTTAAAAGTTTTGGAACTGGCTGGGTGAGATGTGTTTTTCTGCCTCCTACACTACACTCCAATATTCCAGAATTGTAAGAAAGACTTCACATGTCCCGCAATATCTTCTCAATTATTTCGTCATGTTTTTTATTGTATCTAAAATAAGAATACAGATTTTGGAGGTAAGGGCGGTGGCTCAGTGGTTGGAATGCTTGCTCTGAAAGTGTGAGGTCTGGAGTTCGTATACCTGCCAGGCACATCAGCCTGCCTGTCTTCCCAGCCTCAGAAGGTACAGAGCTCCAGAGTATGCTGCTAGCAAGACTAACCACCTTGGTGAGTTCTGGATTTGCCTAAGCAACCATGGAATCTTAGACCTCTGCATGCTTGTCCATACACATGCAAAGCACAAACATGCATATACACCACACATACATAGAACATGGAAAAAGAAAAAGAACTATAAATATGAATGTGTTTGTTTCCCTACAGTCTTTGCATCTTGAAACACTGTGTGGACTTGACATGTAACACTCTCAGACTTGAACATTTGCCTGTTCTGTTTCTACACTGCTTAACCACTGATTTGTTAGGATTTCTCACTCCCAGGATTTCTTGCTTAGTAACCCAACTCTCATATACTGTCTGCTATTTTGGCCCCACAAGAGACATACCAGATTGAAGATTGAACGCTATAAAGATAAAAGCTCTATAAAAATATACTTGTAAGTGGGTGTGGTGGCACATGCCTATTATCCTAGTACTTCCCAGGCTGAGGTAAAAGCTTATATAGTGAGACCCTGTCTCAAAAATTAAAATCCCCCAAATGTCCTCATTTGATTTTAAATATTGCTTATTAGTTTTATATTCTATACTCAGTATTTAGTTGGTAGTAAAGAATGTATTATGTATAATTTAGCATATAATACAACTTTTTAAAACTTATGCCATATTATGGCATAAAAATTATGCCATGAAATTGAAAATTTGAAAGATTTTCAGATTTCAGTCCAAATTTGGACATGCAGAGAAAGGAGATTATCAGTTGGTAATCTCTAAAGAAACTAGTATTTTTTTGGTTTTGACAAGTTGAAAAAGGAAGACATTTTACACATAAAATGTTATCAGCACAGCACTTGGGAGGCAGAGGCAGGTGGATTTCTGAGTTCGAGGCCAGCCTGGTCTACAGAGTGAGTTCCAGGACAGCCAGGGCTACACAGAGAAATCCTGTCTTGAAAAACCAAAAAAAAAAAAAATGTTATCAGCATTATAGTAATAATAGCAATTGCCATTGCCAGGCCAGGTGAATAGCTGAGTCAGTGTTAACCCAGGCACCAGCAATATTGACTTACATTCATTCACACAACAACCAGTAAACCATGGTAGATCAGGAAAAGTGAGGTGCCAAGAAATCTGGGCTACATAAGTGTTGAGACTCAAATGGAGAGTGTACAGTAGCTCAGCCTTCCTTCCTACCCGGCACTGTATTCCTGCTCCACCCCCATACTTTTTAAAACTTACTTTATTTTTTTTTCCTTTCTTGGGTTTTTTTGGTTTTGTTTTTGTTTGTTTGTTTTGTTTTTTTTTTTGATTGGATATTTTCTTTATTTACATTTCAAATGTTTTTCCCCTTTCCAGATCTCCCCTTCAGAAACCCCCTATCACATCCCCCCTCCCCTGCCTCTATGAGAGTGCTCCCCCACCCACTCATTCACTCTTATCCTCCCTCTCTGGCATTCCCCTACACTGGGGCATCGAACACCCTCAGGCCCAAGGGCCTCTGCTCCCACCAATGTCCAACAAGGTCATCCTCTGCTACCTATGTGGCCAGAGCCATGGGTCCCTCCATGTGTATTTGGTTGAGCATTGGGGGTCTGGCCAGTTGACACTGTTGCTCCCCCCATGGGGCTGCAAACCCATGAGGGGGTCCTCAGCTCCTTCAGTGCCTTCTTCAACTCCTCCATTGTCCCCTCACACCCCCCCAGCTCAGTCCAATGGTTGGCTGCAAGCATCCACCTTTATATTTGTCAGACTTTGCCTGAGCCTCTCAGGAGACAGTCATATCAGGTTTCCATCAGCAAGCACTTCCCAGCATCCACAATAGTGTCCGGGTTTGGTGGCTGTATATGGGATGGATCCCCAGGTGGGGCAGTCTCTGGATGGCCTTTCCTTGAGTCTCTGCTCTACATTTTGTCTCCATATTTCCTCCTGTGAGTATTTTGTTCACCCTTCTAAAAAGCACTGAAGCACCCACATTTTTGTCTTCTTCTTAGGCTTCAAATGGTCTGTGAATTGAATCTTGGGTTATCTGAACTTTTGGGCTAATATCCACTTATCACTGAGTATATGCCATGTTTGTTTTTTGTGACTGATTAAACATACTTTAAAACTTTTATTTAATATAAATTAAAATACAGTTATATCACTTCCCCCTTCCCATTTCACTCTCCAAACCTTCCCATATCCCTTCTCTCCATTCCCATGTGTGTGTGTGTGTGTTTATATGTATAGGTATATATACATGTGTAATGATAATAAACACTTTTAAAAACTCTTATACAACTAGGCTGCTGTATCTCTTAGTTACTAATTCTGAAGCTTTATTTCTTTTGTAAATATGAATTCCTCAGAATTCGGTGAAATTTTATTCCTTGTCAGACTGTACGTGTTGCATTACTCTTTTATTTGTATATTTCCAAATATACTGTATTTTTCTAAATTATGCTAAAAATTGAGAAAGCTGAAGAAACAGGAAGCTTGGCTTAGTCTGACTGTGCCAGAGTATCTGTCTATAGTCATATATGTTGGAAGGCACACCTTTATCTGTGAGATGGAAATTTAAAGACTAAGGGTTAGTGGTAGAATGTGCAAAACAATTAACTTTTAGAATTACTTTTAAATGATAGAAGCTGGGAAGTTGGCTGGTGCTACAGTATCTAGCAGGGGATCATTAGAACAAGTTCAGAGCCAGCCTGAGCTACAGAGTGAGACCTGTTTAAAAAAGGGGAAAAAGTAAGAAAAACCTACATGTGTTGCTAAAATTATACTAGGTGTTTTTACTTAAATAAAATAAAAAATAATCCTGTTTAAAGGAAATTTTTCATATAAGTGTAACATCCACATGGTAGAAATCAAATATGGCACATAAATAATAGATAAAATGATTTTAATTCGGTAAGCCCCATATATAAGGTAGGTTCCTTCATCTCCCTTCCTGTGTTCTTCCTACTGCAGCAGAACCTTTTGTGGAAGAAGATCCTAATGTTAGCGTTAGAAATGTCAGCTCTGGAGCAAGAGTCTAAAAAGCCATCTCCATCTTCCAACTCCTTGCTTTGACTCCAATTTGCTTTTTATCTGAACTTCTGTTTTCATTCTCTGCATGCCTTAAAAAATCACACACAACCACATTGAGCTCCTCCATTAGCTCCAGGTCTGGTCCGTCTCCATTTCCCCTGGGATGGCATGACTGACTGCCCCTGGCTTTGTTGACTCCATTTATCAATATCTGTTAGCACTCAGACATACCAACTCTACGTCTCAACTTGCAGGTGCTTGTGATTAAACCTATATATTTTATTTTATTGATTGACGTGCAGAGGGCTAGTTTCAAACTTGTGGTCCTTCTGCTTAGGCCTCCTGGTGCTGGGATTTTAGGAATGCACCACCGTATTTGACCTTGTAATTATAGTTTTATTTCTTCAGTTGTATTATGAATAGTGGGAAGATGAGAGATAGTATTTTTAGAAAAGTAGTTTCTATTGCAGGAAATTTCAAACTGCAAAAACAGTGAATTTCCTGTCAGTATCTCTTCTCTCTTGCTGTTTTTTTGCTTTGTTTCATTTGGTTTGGTTTGGTTTAGTCTTTGTATTTAGAAATATCAACCTGTTTAAAAAATTTTGGAACTATTTTCCTCAATCATTATTTTTTTAATGTTTCATTGAGGTATAGGTGACATAAAATTAACTACATAAATATACCATTTAATGAGTGTTCCCACATGCATGTGCTTGTAAAACCGTCACCATAATCAAGATAATGAACATTTTCATTACCCACAAAAGTTTCCCTGTGCCCTTTATAATGTACTTTACCTATTTCCCTGGTTTGCAAGCAACAGCTAGGATTTTTTTTCCTGTCACTATTCACTTGTTTGCATTTATGAGAACTTTATATGAATAGAATAATAGAGTATTGTTGTCTTTTATACAGCATAATTATTTTGATATTTATCCATTCTTGTCAGTATCCTTTGGTTTTAATTCTTCTTAACATATCTTTATTTGTTGAAAAAAAAATTTTTTTGTAGAACTTAGCATTCAAGGGAGTAATTGAAAATAAGACAATCTGTAAATGTGTAAACTTCACAGAGAATTTGTGTGTATTTAGATAGATATATTGGTACCAGCCAGTAGCCCTAACAACTTAGAAGGCTGAGGCAGAAGGATCATTGAACCCAGGAGTTAAAAGCCAACCTGGGCAACATAACCAACACACACACACACACACACACACACACACACACACACTGTATTATGATTACTCTCCCTGCCTTTTGTAATTCCCTTCCCATCTCTGACACCTTCTCTCATCCATCCCAGTCCCTTTCCCAGATTCTTGAATTTTGGTTTTGTGGCCCACTAAATTTAGCAAGAGCCATCTGTGTGAGCATTGCTTGGAACTATTCCTTAGAACCTGGTAGGGTCACCAATAAATACACAACTGAAGGCAATGACTCCCTTATTCCTGTGTCTGTCATTAACAAATAGTTGATCAGTGTGTGTGTGGGGGGATGGGGTGGTCCCCTGAGCCTCACAGAGAATGGTATAAACGTCTTGGTTAGTGTTCAACATTCATCCACTATTTATTCTCAGGGAGTTTGATGCTTTGTCAATTTAACTAGTAAACAATTTGCAGTTCATAAGCCTCTTGGGCTTATGATCTCTACTCTTTTGGGTTCTTGACAGGCTGTACAATACCAGACATCTATTTTCTCCTGTGTCACAGGCCACCATATCAATCAGAAAGCACTTGGTTAACCCCTCACAGTAATGCCACTCTTGTACAAGTAGGCATATCTTGCTTCATAGGTAGGCCTTGTAGTTCACAGGGTTTACAGGTGGTGAGACTGTCTTAGTTAGGATTTCCATTTCTGTGAAGGGACACCATGACCAATGCAACTCTTAAAAAAAGAACAACATTTAATTGGGGCTGGCTTACAGGTTCTGAGGTTCAGCCCGTTATTATCAGACAGAAACATGGCAATGTCCAGACACGAATGATGCTGGAGGAGCTGAGAGTTCTTCATCTTGTTCCAAAGGTAGACTTCCTTCCTAAGACTGGCTTCCGTGCAGCTAGGAGAAAGGTCTCAAAGCTTCATCCTAAAGTGACACACTAACTCCAGCAAGGCTTTACCCACTCCAACAAGGCCACACCTCCTAACACTGCCACTCTCTTGGCCAAGCATATTCAAACCACCACAGAGACTGTTGGTATTTTTTCTCTGAATGCCCTGCATAGTGCCTTCTGAGATTATGGAAGCTAGCCGCAGAGAGGAAGCTTCCAGGTCAGTTCCAGCTTGATTTCTCTATATCACACAGCCAAGGTGTATAATGTCTTCAGCAATAGTGTTTTTTTATATATTTCTGCTGGGCAGCCAAAAGGAATGGCAGGAGCTGATCCTGTTTGGGGGTTACTCCTGGGGCTCCTGTGATTGACAACTCAGTAAGGACACTAGGGTTTTTATTTAATCATTCACAGCTCCTAGGAAAAATGTTTTAAAATCTGGTTAAAAAATAGTAGGTTTCAACGGGCAGTGGTGGCACACGCCTTTAATCCCAGCACTTGGAAGGCAGAGGCAGGCAGGTTTCTGAGTTCGAGGCCAGCCTGGTCTACAGAGTGAGTTCCAGGACAGCCAGGGCTACACAGAGAAACCCTGTCTTGAAAAACCAAAAAAAAAAAAAAAAAAAAAAAAGATAGTAGGTTTCTTCTATATACTTGTCAAATTTTAGTGTGTGTGGGAGTAGTCTATCAGCTGAACCACTTTTCCTGAATGTTATGTTTCAGAGCATGTTCTAGAAAGGTGACTATTTCCTAAGTTTTAAAAGTTGTTGGTTTTGTAGCCCAAGCTAGTCTTGAACTTGAGACCGTTCTACCCAGCCTACTGGGTATAGATATTGCAGCTATATGCCACCCCACCTCAAAGGTGGGTATTCTCATCTCCCACTGTCTGTCCATTCCTAATTCCAGCTTGCACCTCTTTCTCCTTAGCAGAAGTACCCTGGATCTAGTGAACTGTTGGGATGAGCAAGACAATGGACTCTCAAGGCTCTTTCAGGAAAATATGGCTTAGGATTGATTTGTTCCTCAAAGGTTACATGAGAGCCTTTAGTGCCTCAAGATAATATTGAGAATGGAAAATCTAAAAAGAGCATGACTTGTAGAGATCCCTGAGATCTTTGTAGGGGAATAGGAAGAGCCAGGGCCCTAAGATCTTCCTATCTCTGAGGGTAGAAGGTGGATGTGAGAGTCAACAAGGTAGATGTAGAGAGAGCAGAGAGAGAGGCTTCTTCTGGGCCCCAACAGAGGTCCGTACTTTGTCTGTTGTTGTATTGCCTGCTTACAGAAGCAGACACTGAGTTCTCTCCTTTCCTCCTCCTCCTCCTACTTCTCCTCTTCTTCCCCTTTCTCCTCCCCCCCCCCTTTAAATTTAAGCCTCTGGAAAAGAAATGAATTGGTTCGTGATTATGGAAGCTGGAAAGTCCAAGATAAAGTGTCAGTATAAGGCGAGGGCCTTCTTGAGCAAGAGAAGAAAGAAGTGGACCAAACACCTTGTTATAACAAGCCTGCTCTCACATTAATAACTAATGCATCCAGTAAGGCGTTGCCCTCACAGCTTAACACCTGTGCTGAGGCCTGTCCTCCCAGTCATTGTGGGTCAGGGTTACGTTTCTTCACTTGCCTTTCTTCCAATCTCATTGAAACCATAACAAATGTTTGAATTACATCTTATTTTGTAGTAAAGAAGCTAATGTTCATAACATACAAAAAATGGAATAAATCTCTAAGGCATTAGGCCAGATGAAACATGAGGCCAGCCTCAAAAGTCATGCATAATGAGATTCCATTTCCATTTATTTATTCAGTGTGTGTGTGTGTGTGTGTGTGTGTGTGAAGTATATAGTATATACACATGAGTATGTGAGTACATGTTACAGTGTACATGCACATGGAGGCCAGTGGATATCAGGTGTCCACCTTTTTTCTCTACTTTCTTCCATTAAGACAAGGCCTCTTATTGAATGTGGAACTACGGTTGCACCCAGCAAACTTTAGCAATGCCCCCAGTCTCTGTTTTCTACAGCATGTGGCTTACCAGACTACATGGCCACCCTTATCTTTTTTACATAAGTGTTAGGAATTTGAAGTCACATCCTCACACTTGAGCAGCAATCACTCTTAACCACTGAGTCATCTCTCCAGCCTCCAGTTCTATTTTTTAAACATGGAAAATCAAAGTATATTTACTAATCAAACTGTGTGTGTTGGTATATACATACTAAAAAAATTTAACTTCACATTATAGAGTAATAGTTTCTTGTTTAATTTCTGTATTTAAAACTTTAGAAACAGATTAATCAATTAAGTTATTTTAAATTTATATTTGTGTATGGGCGGGACAGAGTGCAACTTGTGGGAGTTTGTGCAGGTGTGTATTGAGGTCAGAGTGCAACTTGCAAGAATAATCATAATGGTAAACCATGTGGGTCCCTGGAATCAAGCTCAGGCCTTCAGGCTTGAGGACAAGCATCTTTACCCACTAAGCCATCTCTCTGTCACAGCAATTATGTGGTACAAAGACGTGCACCACTCTGCTATCATGATTATTTTTAGAGACTGCTGCAGCATCTTTATTTAGCTGGTCCAATCAACTGTTAATTCTAAATGGCTTTTCTCTCGCTGGCTGCCTGGTTTCCCTAGATAGTTTGCTTTTTTCTTTTTCACTTCATAAGAGCTTAAGATCATTTGCTGGAGGATGACAAGTGCTGGCAATCTCAAGAAAACAAGAGCGGGTACAGGAATTTTTGTCTTAATTGTCTGTCTGTGGCATGGAGTCAATAAAGACTTAAAATATCAAAAATGTTCACAGTATTGTCTTTAATGCCTGTGATTCCTGTTATGGTTTAAATGTCTCCCATAGGATCTGGTATTTGAACATTTGGTTTCTAGTTTGTGACATTATTTTAGGGGGTTATGGAACCTGTGAGTGAATATTATGGTTGCTAGAGGTGGGTCACTGGGAATGAGCCTTTGAAGGTTATAGGCCAGTCCTACTTTTAGCTTGAGCTCTCTGTTTCCTGATCCACCATCATGTGAGGATCCCCAGCTACACATAGCCACCACCATGAACTGACCATGCCTTTTCTGTCGTCATGAACTGAAAATGTAAGACAAAATCACCCTTTGTTTTCAGTGTTTGGCCAGTCACTACTATAGAAAGTTGGTTCTATAATACTTTAATATTCTATAATAGTGGGGTTGTCACTTTAATAAATCTGATCATTAGGTTATAGGTTTTTGAGCTGGTAAGCAGGAAGAATATGGAGAAGTATGGAGCTGTGTGTGGACTAGAGAAGCCTTTGAATGCTGTAAGCAGAGTTTAACGGGGTGACTGTGATAGGGATCCGAGGAGCAAAATGGGGAGAGAAATGTGACCAATAACGATGTTTATGAGGTCTCAGAAGGGAACAAGGACTCTGGGAAATAGGGATAGAGGCCACTGTTGTATTCTAGCAAAGAATCAGGCTATGTCTTGTTATATACATCCTGAAAATTTAAGTGAGGCTGAATTTAAAAGTCATGGGCTAATTAATTTGGTGAAGGAAATAAGACTGCATGACTTTGAGTCTGGAGCATGAGTTACTGGCTGCTTGTAGTAAAATTACAAAGAGAATTAAAAATAAAAAGTGGAGCAAGAAGATGTGAAAAACTGTAGTTTGGGAAGGAAAGAAGTGGACACATTTATAGTCATGGAGGGGTAGGTGCAGACAAAGAAGCTATAATGTTCAAGAGATTAGTACAGTTGTAGGAAAAGGGCCAATAGTGGCAAGACCCTATCCATCAAAGGCTTCAGGGAGTCAAAATGCAGACGTATTTGAAAGAACTGGGGAAAGTGTCTGAACAGGCCACAGAACAACAGGGGTTCCCTCTTCTACCAGGACCACCTAAGGACATGTTTTCCCAGGTTTAGCTGTGCAGGTTCTCCAAGGCAACTGTAGCTGTGCTGAAGGGGACCAGCTGAATCCAATAGGCCTCCGAACTTTGTGTCATCATTTGTGCTGGTTTTGTAGGCATGGGCTTGTAGATGCTTTCACTGGAGTTCGTGAAAAAAGAAAGTTGATGAGGCCAGGCAATAAGTACTCCCCATAAGACTACAATATTATGAGGACTTTGGAACTAGAACTAAATGTATTTTGTCTTAAAGTCCCTACAGGAAGGCCCTGAATGGTTAACAAATGAAGTAAGTTGCCATAGAAAGTATAGGATGTTGGATATGCCAGGGCCTTGGAACATATGCCAAGAAAAACTGCGTGTGTAAAGTGGAGCTAGCACAAGACAACCCACATGGGTGGCCAGTGCAGGGCTAAAGAGGCAATACCACCTAAATGATGTTACCATGTCATATGAATGCTGGACATGGAGATACTGGTTGTTTGCCTGCTGAATTTTTATTTGATCTAATCTCTGTCAGTTTCCTGTTTCTTCTTTTTGTAATGGAAATGTTTAAGTCATTGGTTGGAATCATGTAACTTTCTATTTTATTTTATTTTGTTTTTTTTTTTTTTTGGTTTTCGAGACAGGGTTTCTCTGTGTAGCCCTGGCTGTCCTGGAACTCACTCTGTAGCCCAGGCTGGCCTCGAACTCAGAAATCTGCCTGCCTCTGCCTCCCATGTGCTGGGATTAAAGGCATGCGCCACCACTGCCCAGCTTTCTGTTTTATTTTTATAGCAGATCATAACTATGAGTTGCCTTGAGTCTCAGACAAGACCATAATTTTGTGTGTTCATTTTACAGTATTAGAAATGGAACCTAGTTATGCATACAAGACTCACACTCTACCAAGTGATCCTTGTCCCCAGACTCTCAGGAGAGCTTTAGACTTTTGAGCGGTTTGGGGACTGTTAGTATTATTGGGGACTTTGGAACTAGAACTGAATGTATTTTGTCTTATGAGATCGCCGTGAGACACAACATTATGATTTGAATGTGAAATGAGACACACAGGCCTGTATGTTTGAACACTTGGTCCCAAGCTGGTGGTGCTGTTTTGGAAGCCTGTGGAGCCTTTGTTTGGTATGCTTGGATAGTAGTGGTCAGTGGAGGACAAGCCTTTAAGGCCTATATAGCCCAGCCCCACTTCTGGAACAGGTTCTCTGTTTTCTGGTCTAAAGAGTTATAAGGTGCCCCAGGCACTTCCTCCATGAGCCTACCATACCTTCCTTACCAGGATGGGCTAAAGTTGATACCATACCAAAGCAGACCTTCACATTGCTTGTCAGGTATTTGGTCACACGAGTGCAAAAGTAGCTGATATAATGCCCTACCTCCTCCCCCCCCTTTTGTTGTTGGGTTTTTTGGTTTGTTTTTTGTTTTTGTTTGTTTGTTTGAGACAGAGTTTCTCTGTGTAGCCCTGGCTGTCCTGAAACTCACTATGTAGACCAGGCTGGCCTTGAACTCAACCTCCTGAGTGCCGGGATTAAAGGCATGTATTACCACACCCAGCTGCCTCTCCCACCCATTTTAAAACATATTTGATTTTTATTTTTTGTGCATTGGTGTTTTGCCTGCTTGTATGCCTGTGTGAGAATGTCGGATCCTGGAGTTAGAGACAATTGTGAGCTGCCATGTGGGTGCTGGGAATTGGACCCGGGTTCTCTGGAAGACCAGCTTAACCCCTGGGCCATCTCTCCAGCTCCCTTCTCCCTTCCTTAATAACCATGTAGTTACTAAGTGCATGCTTATTCTTCTAAAGCCACCTTTTTACTGTGCAGCCCCTACTGTTCTCAACTTTGTAATCCTCTTACCTCATCTTCCCAAGTAACTAAGATTTCAGCCATGCCACTTGTCCTGGTTGGTTTTGTCAACTTGACACAAACCTAAACATATTTGTGGGGTGTGGGGGTGACTCTTAATTGAAAAAAGGCCTCCTTAAGATTGACCTATAGGCAAACCTGCAGGGAATTTTCTTAATTAGTGATTGATGTGGGAGGGCCCAGCCCTTTGTTGGTAGTGCCACCCCTGGGCAGGTGGTCCTGGTGTGTTTAAGAAAGCAGATGGAACAAGCTATGAAGAGCAAGCCAGTATGCAGTGCCCCTCCATGGCCTCTGCCAGCCCCAACTTCTAGGTCCTGGCCCTGAGTCCCTGTCCTGACTTCCTAGGATGATGAACTACAAACTGTAGATGGACTACAAACTGTACAATGAACCCTTTCCTCCCCATGTTGCTTTTGATTTTGGTGTTGTGTCACAGCAACAGAAAGCCTAAGACACCTCCGTTCCCAGCTGCATGTTGAATTAGTAACTGTGTGCCAAGTAATCTATGCCTTTAGGCAGGCTGAGGTGGGACTGTCAGTTGTGTTCAAGAATTCAATACCAGCTTGGGCAACAAGTTCAGAATAATAACTCCTACTGTTGTCCTGGGGAATGCCTTAGAGATGCTGGGTTTGGTATTGGTTGTGGTGGTGGTGGTGGTGGTGTGGTGGTGGTGGTGGTGGTGGTGGTGGTGGTGGTGGTGGTGGTGGT
>JADRCH010000088.1:496671-696200 GCA_019843965.1 Rhynchomys soricoides
TGGTGGTGGTGGTGGTGGTGGTGGTGGTGGTGGTGGTGGTGGTGGTGTGGTGTGTGCTTGTTTTTGGCATGTACTTCCTTATAGAGATGCTGTTGTTAGCATGGATGAAGTACAGTGACCCAGAGTGGATGTGATGAACCTGCCTGTCTAATAAATCTAATGTTCATTTCATTTTCATATTGTTTGCTTTCATTTTTGAGTTTCACTCAGAATTTTTCAGTTTTTGTGTCCAAGATTTTTCATAATGTGATCTAAACCCTTCAAACTACCCAGACATGTGCCCTACTTGTTTTTTCTCTGGTTTTGGGACCCTTATTGTTCTTAAGGGTTTTAAAAATCCTATCTACAGCTGACACTATGCAGATTTCATATGTATGGTGGTAGTAAGAAAATTCCCCTAGAATCGATCATTTAGGGAATATATTTATAGGCATTTCAGCTTTATGAATCATCTTCACATTTTATTTATTATTTTTTACTTAGGTTGAGTCACAGTTTTCATGACTTTTAACAAAAGATTTGTCACAAAGTGAAATATCAGCGTATGTGCTATGAATATAGTATAAATTAAAAATAGATACAGTACAAGTATTATTAGTCTTGTTAAATACTGTTGCCAATTGTAGGCTCTAAGAAAAGATTAGTAAGTTCTAAAGATGTTCCAACACAATGAAATTATATTTGATAAAGTAACTCTTATTGATTGAATATGTCAAGATGGTGGTGAGAAGGTGGAATTACATCCTGAAGCCTAAAAACCACAGGTAAAAATTATCTGAGTAGCCAGTATGAAATTAATTTAATAAATATTTTAAATGTTTCCTTGTATTTAAATGAATAGCTATTTATGAATCTTCCTTATAGAAGCAATGGGAAATACTAACACAGGTACACTAGCTTGATGACTATACAGAACCATTTTCTTCTGTGCAGTTGTTCTTGGCATTTTCCTAACTTCTCTCTTTATCTGGCTTTGGATTGGGTTCTGTGACCTTTTGAGCTGCTTCTTCCCATGTTCTGCCATGTTCTTTGGATGGGGGATGAAGTCCTCTTATCTGAGTACACAGTGTGTCTGAAGTGATAACAGT
This sequence comes from Rhynchomys soricoides, assembly GCA_019843965.1. Lineage (NCBI taxonomy): Eukaryota > Metazoa > Chordata > Mammalia > Rodentia > Muridae > Rhynchomys > Rhynchomys soricoides. Next base: position 497,760 of record JADRCH010000088.1, read on the forward strand.
AGGCACCACATGGTCATCTGTGGGTACCATCCAATTCCTCCTACATATTAGGTAGCTTATATGATCTGTAGTATTACTTCATCAAAGCGTCATATGATAACATTTACCCTTAGTTATTTCATCTCTTAGTGATGAAGTTACCTGCAGTAATAATAATTCATTCTTATACCTATACTTTATAACCAGTATAGTGTAATGGGAAAGTCATAATCCAGGTCAAAACTTACTATTATAATTATTATCTTATAAACTGGCTGTTTTAAAATATTTTTATTGTTTGAGAATTTCACATATATTCACCCACATTCCTCCAGCTATCACAGATCCACCTCCTCTTCCCTTCCTTGTATTTTTCCTTCCCCATCAAAGCCAATTTGTGCTGCCCCAATATTCTTGGATGTGTGTCCTTCAGTTAGAATATGGTCAACCAGTCAAGGGCTACACTATTAGAGAAAACTGACTCTTCCTCTCTCAACAGCTAGTGATTGTCAATTTCCACCCTGCTAAGAATGTAACTTTGTGCCCAGCTCTATGATGGGATTTGGTCTAGTTTGGGCTTGTATAGATCATGTGCATCCTGTCCAGTCACTGTGAGTTCATAAGTTCAGCTGCATGGCTTATGGCCAAAAGACATTGTTTCTTACAGTCATCTACATTCTTAGGTTCTTACATTCTTTCCAACTCTGTAATTATCCCCAAGCTTTTGGAGAAGAGGGTGCAGTATATATGTTCCATTTAGGGCTGACCATAATAAAATCTCTTATTTTCAGCACCTCGGCCAGTTGTGGGTCTCTCTGTTAGTCACCATCTACTACAAATAGCAGTTTCTCAGATGAAGGCTGAAAAATGCATTGATCAATGGGTATAATCATAAGTCATTAGAAATTGCTTTAATACTGTGTCCATTTAGCAGAATAATAGTAGTAGCTTCTGTAACCTATGCTCTGTCTAGCCACAGGTTCTTGCTCCAGTAATGGTGTCAGGTGTAGGTTTCATCTTGGGGAGTGACTACCTTGGGTCCAGGCAGAAAGTGGTTGGTTACTCCACAATGTTCTATGCCACTATTGTACCACTGAGCATTTTTTGCCAGGCCACTCATTATTGTAACTGGCAGGGTTTATTTCTGGGAATGATTGGTAATTACTTTTTCCTCTGGTAGCAAGCATAGTAATTCCCAGCACCATGAAAACTAGACAGTAGGGTTGAAGCTTCCAAGTCTGTACCAGCTTGATAACTCTACTTTCTGTGACTCATATTTGGTGTCCTATCACCAAATCCTGGAGGATAACCAAGAGCACAGACAATAGCCTATTAAACTTGAAGGTCCATGGGACCTGAATATCTAGCAACTCCAAAAGAAGCAGCCTATTCCTGAGACCAAGCTTCTTCTTTGTTAACCTCTGGTATATAGCAGGGGTATTGCCCCATGTTATGGTTAATTCTTTTTATTTAAGTATTTAGATATATTCTAGGAAGCTTCTATAGTAATAGGTTTCAATATGAATCTTTTGAAAAAAATCTTTGGTATTATTTCTTCCTCCCAGTTTCCTTCTTTTCTGTCCCTCCTTCCAACTTACCCCTTTTTGTTCATGATTCCATTATAACCCTTTATATACAAGTGTTTTCTCTCTCTCTCACTCTCTCTCTCTCTCTTTCTTTCTCTCCTTCTCTCTCTCTCTCTGAAGCCTTTCTCCCTGTTAGTAATTTCCATATGAAACACATATATCTGAAGACTCGAAGCTAATATCCACAAATGAGAGATGTGACATTTGTCTTTCTGTTCCTAGGGTACCTCAGTCAAAATGATTCCTTCCATCATAATTTCATTTTTGTTAATGGCTTTATAATATTTTACCATATAAATTAAAGCTACCACACTTTTGTTATCATTTCCTCACTGTTGTGAATAGAGCATGAGAACGTGAGTAATCATCTCTGCAGTAGGATGGAGAGTCCTTTGGGCATGTACCCAAGAGTGGGCTAGCTGGATCTAGTTTCATTTTTTGAGAAACCGCCAAACTGATTTCCTTAACTAGTGTTCACTCCCCTCAGCAGTAAGCTCCATTTACCCACATCCATGCCAGCATTTGTCATCATTATTACTTTTTTTTTTTTTTTTTTAATAAAAAACGTTTTCCAGACACTTATATTTCAGCTTTGGGGAACTCCCTGCTTAGTACCACACCCCATTTATAATTGTGTTGTTGTTTGTTTTAATTTTTAGGTTTTTTTTTTTTTAAATGTTCTAGGGCTAGAGAGATGGCTCAGGGGTTAAGAACACTTGACTGCTCTTCCAGAGGTCCTGAGTTCAATTCCCAGCAACCACATGGTGGCTCACAACCATCTGTAATGGGATCTGATGCCTTCTTCTGTGTGTCTGAAGACAGCAACAGTACATTCACATACATGAAATAAATAAATCTTAATATATATATATATACACACACACACACACATATATGTTCTAGATTCTAACCCTCTGTCCTATGAATAGCTGGCAAAGATTTTTTTACCCATTCTGTAGGCTTCCTCTTCACCAAAGGATGGTGTCCTTTGTTGTACACCTTTTTAATTTCATGAAGTTCCATTTACATATTTATTAATTGTTGGTCTTAATGGCTACAATATTGAGATCTTGTCGAGAAAATCCTTTCCTGTACCAATCAGTTCAAACATATTTCCTACTTTTTTGTCTGTCAGATCCAGGGTATCAGGTTATATGTGATCCCTTTGGAATTGAGTTTTATGTGGAGTGAGTAATACCGAGTTTCATTCTTTGTGGAGCAGACTAGTTTGAGCAACACCATCTGTTGAAGATACTTCTTTTCTCCAGTGTGTATTATTGACTCCTTTAAATAAATAAATAAATAGGTAGCTAGAGGAGTGTGGGTTTATATGTGCAGCCTTAGTTTGATACCAGTGGGCAACATGGCTGTTGTTAAGCCAGTACTATGCTGGTTTTATTACTATAATACAGTCTGTAATACAGGTTGAAATATGGGATCATTGTTATTTTGGCTATTCTTGGTCTATTTTATTTCCATATGAAAGTTAAGAATGATTTTTTAATTTCTGTAAAGAACTGTATTAGAGGGCTTTTTTGTTTTGTTTTGTTTTGTTTTTGTATTGGAGTTTAGATGGGGATTGCATTGAATCTGTAGATTGCTCTTACGGCCATTCAATCTCAGTCCTGCCAATCCATGCACGTGGCTGGGGGGTGTGTCCATCTTCTAGTATCTTCTTCAGCTTCTGTTTTTAGTGTCTTTACTATTTTTATTGTACAAATCCTTTACTATCTTGGTCATATTTATTCCAAGGTATTTTAAATACTATTTGAATAGTATTGTTTCTTTGGTTTCTTTCCTGTTACGTTTGCCATCAAACTAGTCTTGGAAGTTTAGATACTTCATGTGTTGGCCAGAGCATTGAGCCTAACTTAGCTTTGGCTTCTTTATACATTTCCTACTGATATAACAGGATTATCATGAGAACCAAAAGAAAATACATGAAAACAGTTTTCAAGTGTGTTACTAAATATAAATAACTTACTACCACTGTTTTTAGTTTCTTATATTTGGTTTATAAACTTCTTATATTAGGAATTGTCTTTTGTATGTGGTGTGTCTATGTGAGACAGGGTCTTAATATGTAGCCCTGATTGGCCTAGAACTTGCTATGTAGACAGGCTGACCTCCAACTCCTTCCTGCCTCTGCCTCCCAGTGTTGTGATTAAAGGCACATGACACCATGCCCTGCTTTTCTCTCCTCTATTTATGTTCATAAATGTTCTCCATCCCCCATCTCTCTCTCCCTGCCCACCCCGCCCCGCCCCCAGTGCAATGCTGTCTTGAGAGTCCAATCAATCCTCTTATCTTAGCCTAACAAGTTGCTAAAGTTGAAGCCATGTACCATGGATGCTCAGTACACTTAATCCTCTGAATAATAATTGTTTAATGAATATCTTCTATCTCTGTCTAATCCTCACAGTTTTATGTTTTGTTAAATTAATAGAAAATTTTATTTCCATTGCCTAAATAGAAAATTAAAGCTAAAAAATATTTGGTCATTTCTCTAGGTTAATTTAATAGTGCATGGTGGAGTTAGACTCTTGCCTGCATTTTCCCTCCCAGTCTTGAATTCTTGTTTCCACTGTCCCTTGTATGTGCTCACTACGATGGTGGGCTCTCCATACATCACATTCTGGGAATTTCCTTTGTCTTGCCTATAAAATGAAATGATAGTAATAGTAGCCACAGCATGGGATAGAAATGCTGTAGAAATAATACAGATAAACTGTTTGGGTGTCTGTCGTATACGTATTCTAGCAACTGCTGTGGATAACCATTGCTGTTATTTTTATACAAAAAATTGTTACAATTTATTCCAAAACCATCATGACATATATATTTATATCATAAATGAATAGATTTATTAAACATCGTACAAAACCGTTATGATATCTAAAGAGATAGTAGAGTATGTCTCTGAAAGCTAACATGAATTACTTATGCAAGTCAGCAAAACAAGAGATCTGTGAAAGAGTGGATTAGCACAAAGTTTTAAAAAGATACAAATATTGTCTCACTTCTGTCATTAATCAAGATTGGAAATGATAAGCATATGCCTACCTAGTAGGTATAAGTCGGGTAAGAAGACATGAGAGCAAATGCAGTGAGCAGAGTTGTATAGTTTGTATCAAAAGACTGATTGATCAGTAGACTTAAAGTGTTGATGTACAATCATATGCTGTAATAGTGGAGATCAGAGTAGAAACACCTTTACACGGGTTTCAGGGGGAAACGCAGGCCTTCAAGTTTAGCAGCAAGTGTGTTAACCCACTGGATCATCTTACTGGCCTTGTAAATAATGTTTTACAATCTGTAGCCTTTTAATTTTAATATTGACTTGGTAACAATGCATAGAAGTCCTCCATTTTGTCTAGTTGCTATCCTTAACGCCATATGGCATAAGTCTCCAAGTGAACCAAGGTCTTACATTAGCAGTTTTTTACGTTTTCTCCCTCAGCTTTTTTTTTCCAGAAATACTGGAATAGCATTAGTAATGTTTGTAGCTGTATTAGATGGCTTTATATTTAAGCTGCATGATGCGTCATCCTCTCTGAAGCTTGTCGTGAGCCCATACTGTCTTGTGACTTAGGAGACATGGATGATGAAAAACTAATGAACACAGGAAATATTAAAAATAACAAAACTGAATATTTATTTTGGACTTGTAAATGCTGTAAATGAAAACCACAGTCTATCAAAACTGTAAGTGGAGCCCACCACTCAAGAGGTTGAGGCAGGAGGTTCACAGTGTCTGTCTCAATCCTGCCCCACCAATCCCCACTATCACCAAAGTACAATCCCCCAAAGCAAAAATCATCATCATCTATTCTTTTCTGAATTGTAACATAGTGTAACATAAATCTTCATTTTTACCTTTATTTATTTTTGTCTTTTGGATATAGATTCTTATCATGTATAGCCCAAACTTGCTTCCTCAACCTTGAGAGTCTCCTGCTTCAGATTTAGGATTATAGGAATATAATCTACCGAGCCTAGCTCATGGTTTTTAAAATGTACGTTCAGTTGTATTAAGAGCTTCAGAATGCTTGCATTGTATGAGTCATCATGCAAATCTCCACTTTTCTTCCTCACAGCCCTCAGCAACCATCCTTCCTGGTTCTGAGTTTGACTACTTTAGAGTTTCAGACAAGTAGAGTCATATGATACTTGGCTTTGTTTCTGTGTGACTGAGTTATTCCAATAGCATATTTTCAAAGGTTCATCTACCCTGTAGCTTGTATACAAATTGCCTTCCTTTTAAAGGCCAAATACTTAACTGTACATATATACTACATTTAGTTTATCCATTCAGCAATGGACATTTGAATTGCTTCTCATTAAATGAACTCTTACTGTATTTACTAGCTGCTGGGAAACCTCACACCTAACCAAAGAGATCCAGGCCACTGATGTGTCATTACATAGACTCTCCTACCTAGCTGCCTTGGCAGACGACTGAGAGCTGACCTCTTGAGCTAGGTTACTTGTCCTGCCCCAGTCTTCTGTGGTGCTCATACCCAATTCTGACTGCTACTTGTCATCTTCACTACTCTCTGACCTTATTCAGGACACCATTTTCTTTTCTGGGATCATCTTAGCTTTCTATTTATGCTTCCTGTACCTCCTCATTATCGTGTAGTCTGTTCTTAAAGATAGCTGCAGTGATTCTGTCGAGACATAAAGCCTTCCAGTGGCTTCCTATCGTACTCAAAGTAACTCAGAAGTCCTGACTGTGTCCTAGAAGGACTCATGCGACCCATGCTTTCTTCAGTGCCTGCATTCATCTCTTATACCATGTTCTGTTGCTCCCTGTTTATGCTGCTGATAACCTGGTTTACGTGTTCATAAACAGGACAGCATTCCGCCTATCTTCAGTGTTCTTTTCTTTCCTTCCTGCCTGCCTGCCTGCCTTCCTCCCTCCCTTCCTCTCTCCCTCCCTCCTTCTCTCTCTTTCTTTCGCCAGAATATGGTGTCAAATCCCCTGGAACCAGTGTGATAGGCACTTGTGAGTCTACCTTTATGAGTACTACAGTATGGTTTTTGTTGTTGTTGTTGTTTTGTTTTTTGGTTTTTTCTTTTTGTTTTTTTTCGAGACAGGGTTTCTCTGTGTAGCTCTGGCTGTCCTGGAACTCACTCTGTAGACCAGGCTGGCCTCGAACTCAGAAATCCACCTGCCTCTGCCTCCCAAGTGCTGGGATTAAAGGCGTGCACCACCACTGCCCATCGAGTACTACCGTCTGAACCCAGGACCTTTGCAAGAGCCAGAAGCCCTCCTAAGAGCTGAGCCATCCCTCCAGGCCCCATTTCTGTTCTTCTGCCCTTTACAATCCAGCCATCAGCCTGCCTTTTAAAACAGTTAACCAAGCATCTTGTGTGGCTACTTAAAACCTTCCAGTCACTCTAGATCTCGGTCAACATAAAAGTGACAATTGTTGTTTTATCTTCAGGACCTTGGGTGTGACTGCTACCTACCTGTGTCCTGCCTCTTTTAACCACTGTGCTATTGATTCCACTTTAGTACATTACAAGTTCCCAAGAGCACCAAGCTGGTTACCATTTGATAAGGCCTTTCTTCATCCATTCCTCTGCTCTAAGCAGTCATTTTTAAGATTGCCATGCTTACCTTCTTTTTATTCAGGCCTTTATTTTTTTTAAGATTTTATTTTTATTATTTTAATTATGTCTCATATTCTACATAACTTGGCCAGTTACTTACCCCCTGTTAGTCTACTACAGATAGAAGCTTCTCAGATGAAAGTTGAGAAATACATTGATCTATGGGTATAATCATAAGCCATTAGGAATTGGTTTAATACTGTGTCCATTTGGCAAAATAATAGTAGTAGCTTCTATGACCTATGGTCGGTCTGGCCACACATTCTTGGTCCAATAATGGTGTCAACTGTACGTTTCATTTTGGGGAGCGGACTTAGAGTCAGTCAGAAAGTGGTTGGTTACTCCCCGTATTCTATGACTCAAATACTGCTTCACTCATCAAGTTCTGAAGGGTTAAGCAAGAGTAGTAACAGTAGCCTGTAATGTTCGTTGGGGAAGTCTACAGGACTTTACTGGCTTCAGTTCCAAAAGAAGTAACTCATTCCTGAGATTTAAGCTTTATAATTTTTGCCCAGTTACAGAGTATATCCATTTTAACTCTTATATATATGTGTCCACATGTATTTTAGGAAGCTTCTGTAGTAGTAGGTTTCCATATGACTTTTTCTTTTGGTTTGGTTTGTTTTTTGAGACAGGGTTTCTTGGTATAGCCCTGGCTGTCCTGGAACTCATTCTGTAGACCAGGCTGGCCTCGAACTCAGAAATTCAGCTGCCTCTATCTCCCAAGTGCTGAGATTAAAGGCGTGCGCCACCACTGCCCGGCTCCATATGACTTTTTCAGAGGGTCTTTAGTGTTACTATCCCTTCCCTACTCCCCCTTCTGCCCTCTTTTTTCCTGTCCTTCACTCTTTCTCCCTGTTCCATCTTTCCTTTCTGCCCATCTGTACCAGGTCTTTTCTTAATGGTCGCCTTCTCAGAAAGGTTTGCCCAGTTACCTCAGTTAACTCCTTATTGAACACTTACAAACTGAAGTTATGATTTTTATTTTTCAGGGCTGAAGATTGAACTAAAGTTATCTTAATTATTAAGTTTCTTTTACTTATCTCCGTGTATCTGCATGGGAACAGGAATTTTATTTTTTGAAAGGAAGGCAAGTGGCAAATGTGAAAGAAAAGTTCTTACAGGAAATGAAAAATTCCAGTGACATAAATGATAAGAAAACAAAATACCTTTGTTGCCGATAGGGGAGAGGATTTACTGGTCAGGAGAGATAAAAGGCTCTAACCTTAGCTAAGAGAGAAAAAGAAAAGCAGGGCATGGAAGAAAAACTTGAAGTGAGCAGAGGTTGTCTGAGCTGTTTAAGGAGAGAAGTTGTCCCCATATCATAAAAGTACACAGTAAAGCATCAGCTTCTGATGTAGAAGCTGAAGCAAATTGTGCAGAAGACCTAGTGAAGAGGATTGCTCACAGAGGCTACACAAAACAATGTGCAGTGTAGACAGCACAGCCCTTGACAGGAAGAAGATGCCAACTCTCAGGAAGCAGAGGCAAGCGGATTTCTGAGTTTGAGGCCAGCCTGATCTACAAAGTGAGTTCCAGGACAACCAGGGCTACACAGAGAAGCCCTGTCTCGAAAAAAACAAAACAAACAAACAAACAAATAAATGATGCCAACTGGAGTTTTTGTAATTAGAGAGGAGACTTTTATGTCTGGCATCAGAGGGCAGCCTTGCCCTTCTGGGGAATAATGAATCCAGGGACTAAGTTGAAACTAGTGGTCATTTGCCACTCCAAAAATCCTCTGGCCCTTAACAGTTAAGCTAAGGGGAAAAAAAAAAAAAAAAGGCCGGGCAGTGGTGGCGCACGCCTTTAATCCCAGCACTCGGGAGGCAGAGGCAGAAGACCTAGTGAAGAGGATTGCTCACAGAGGCTACACAAAACAATGTGCAGTGTAGACAGCACAGCCCTTGACAGGAAGAAGATGCCAACTCTCGGGAAGCAGAGGCAGGCAGATTTCTGAGTTGAGGCCAGCCTGGTCTACAGAGTGAGTTTCAGGACAGCCAGGGCTACACACAGAAACCCTGTCTCAAAAAACCAAAAAAAAAAAAGAAAAGTTAAGCTAAGTGTATCCTGCTTGTATTCTGTAGCTGAAGTTAAAACCTGAATGGCAGTGTGTTTTGACTTAGTTTACTGAGTATTTTCAGCCACTGTTGACCTACTCCTAAAAGAGGAAAAACAGATTCCTTTCAAACTATCAGTTGTGTTCTTGATCACCTAAGAAGTCTGATGAAGATGGGCAAAATTAAAATAATTTTTATGCCTGTTTAACACAATATCTATCCTGTAGATCAAAGAATAAATTAGGCTTTCATGTATCCTTAAGACATACATTTCTTAGCATGGAATCTGCTATACAGAGTGATTCCTCTGAGACTACTAAGGAAAAGTCAATAGAAAGGTGAGTCAATGACTCACCTTTGAGAACATTTATGGCTGATAGGGAATCAATGCATCATCACAAACAGTAGCTGGAAGTGGTTGGATCCTGACCTCATGTTTGAGGTTTGAAACTTAAGTGAGAAAATAGATACAGAAGTGGCAGAGAGCAAGGATTAGAAGCAGAGTCAGAACATGGAGTGACCCATGGCTCCAGCTGCATATGTAGCAAAGGATGGCCTTGTCTGGCATCAATAGGAGGAGAAACCCTTGGTCCTGTGAAGGCTCGATTCCCCAGTGTAGGGGAATGCCAGGGTGGTGAGGTGGGAGTGGGTGGGTGGGAGAGGGAGCATCGTCATAGAAGCAGGGGGAGGGGGTATGGGAGAGGAGGTTCTGGAGGGGAAACTGGGAAAGGGGATAACATTTGAAATGTAAGTAAAGAAAATATCCAATAATAAAAAAATAAAGAAACGGAGTCAGAGAACATGTGTATTTGACAAAACTCTAATGAATAAGGAATTGCTTTCTTATGGATGAGCAAAGAGTGGATTCTTAGACCTACTCATGGAGAAGGTGGTTTGAACATTGTTGAAATGATTACTATTTCAGAATATTGTACGTTGTTGGTAGAGCAGTGGAGAGATATCTGTGTTACAGTAGCGCTGTCACAGTGGCCAAGCTCTAGAGTCAGCGTACATACCTGCTAGCAAATGAGCATAAGGAAAATGTGGTATTATATAATACACAATGGACTTTTATGTAGCCATAGCAAAGACTGAATTATGTTATTTTCAGGAGAATGGATGTAAGCAAACATCATGTTCAGCAGAATAAGCCAAATTCAGACAGATAGGCTAGTTTCTCTCCTGTATGTGGGATTTCGACTTTTTTTTTTTAAGACATGAAAGTAAAAAGTAGATTACCAGAGAAGAGATAAAGGACCAGAGCGGGGTAAAGGAAGAACTTTGGTCATAGGAAAGAATGAGTACAAGTCACATACGTGAGAATGCATTAACAAAACACATGGTTTTATACAGTTCATAAACACTGCCGAAAGGAATGAAAAGGAAAGCAGTGGCAGTGTTTGAGAGGATTCCCTAAGTGGCTACTAAGTGAGACCGTGTTTCCCTAAGGCTGTCAAACAGCATCAAATGCTCCAGAGACATTTTTGTATGAAGAACCAACCATCACAGATATCGCCATCCACCCAGCCTTAAGTATGTACTCTGCTAAATAGCAGCCATCAACACTGGGGCAAGATCTTCCACCAGTGAAGAGACTGTAACTCATGAAAGGCTCAGATGATCATGAGCATTTTCTAGCAATAGAGTATTTTGTAATCAAAGTATGTATATTGTTTAGAGAACAATATAATGTGACTGCACACTTCATAGAAATTACTGTGTATTATCAATACAGGTTGTATGTGCACTAGGGAACCAAAAACTACAAATTAGATGACTTACTTATCACTGTGGTCTGGAAACAACCTCATGATATTTCTGTTCTCAACTATGAGTGTTATTCCAAATGAATTTGCAAATGGCTCTTTCTAACTCTATGAAGAATTGAGTTGGAATTTTGATGGGGATTGCATTAAATCTGTAGATTGCTTTCGGCAAAGTGGCCATTTTTACTCTATTAATCCTGCCCAAAAGCTCAGAATACCCAAGATACAATTCACAGACCACAAGAAGCTCAAGAAGAAGGAAGACCAAAGTGTGGGTACTTCAGTCTTTCTTAGAAAGAGGAACAAAATACTCACGGGAGCAACTAGGAGACAAAGTGTAGAGCAGAGACTGAAGGAAAGGCCATCCAGAGACTGCCCCACCTGGAGATCCATCCTGTATACAGTCACCAAACCCAGACACTATTGTGGATGCTAAGAAGTGCTTGCTGACAGGAGCCTGATATAGCTGTCTCCTGAGAGGCTCTGCGAGAGCCTGACAAATACAGAGGTAGATGCTTGCAGCCAACCCTTGAACATGAGCCTTGAACATGAACCCTGAGCATGGGATCCCCAATGGAGGAGTTCGAGAAAGAACTGAAGGATCTGAAGGGGTTTTCAATCTTATAGGAAGAACAACAATATCAACCAACCAGACCCCACACCCAACCCCAGAGCTCCCAGGGACTGAGCCACTAACCAAGGAGTACACATGGAGGGACCCATGGCTCCAGCTGCATTATATAGCAGAGGATGGTCTTGTCAGGCATCAATGGGAGGAGAGGCCCTTGGTCCTGTGAAGGTTCGATGCCCCAGTGTTCGGGAATGCCAGGGTGGGAAGATGAGAGTGGGTAGGTGGGGGAACGCCCTAATAGCAACAGGGGGAGGGAAGATGGCATAAGGAGTTGAGGGTGGGAACCAGGAAAGGGGATGACATTTGAAATGTAAATAAAGGAAATATCCAATTTTTTTAAAAAAGAAAAAATGTTATGATTAATGTAATTAATGACATCTATATGAAGCATGGTGAATATTATTTTCATTTTGTGTAAAATATTAGTAACATATTTAAAATAAAATATTTAACCATTGGCAAAAAAAAAAAAGTCAAAACACCGCTACCTTTGTATAGCTTCTTTCTGACAGAATAATTGAAAAAAATGTAAAACTTCAATTAGAAATTAGTAAAATTCATTGTTCACAGACTCATGGTTTAAATTTATTTTCATTCCTTCAGATACTTGCAAGGAAGCCAGATGCAAATCACAGCATCTCAAGAGACTTAGTTTTTGAGGAAGGTAGAGCTTAGGACCGGTTCCATATTTAGCTCTTAATGCTTTTCAAGACCTTAAAATAAGCAAGTGGCTGGTGTTAAGTGGTGCTTGTCCAGTCCCTCATGCATTAGGCATTTGGCTTATTGTCACCACTTTCAGATTATTGATAAAACAGGTTTTTATCAAAGCTGCTTGGTCACTAGATCTTCAGTTCACATTACAGGATTCTGGTAGTAATAAATGATCTGCTCATGTCAGGCCTTTGAGTTGCTGCAGAAAATGTAACTCATGTCACAGGTCCTGAAAGATTATACTTCTCCTTTATGAACTACTGTTACCTGGTCAGATCTGCATGATGATTTTTTAAACTTACTTTTTATTGTGGTTATATATAGGACACAAAGTTTCCTGCTTTCGTCAGTTTTTAAGTGTCTATTTCTTGGCAGTTATTATCTACAGTGCTTCCTGCCCTTACTCCTAGCTTTCCTGAACTTCACATCATCCAAACAGTACCTCTGGTCATTTAGCAATAACACCCTTCCTTCATTAGGCACTCGTCTTTCTGTCCTTAACTTTGCTTGTGACCAATATCCAGTATAAATATAATTATATAATAGGTGTTCTTTGTCTGCCATTTTCCATTAGCGTACTGTTTTAGAGTTTCATCTTTGTTTTCCAGAGCATGGGTCAGAATTCCTTTCTTTTTATGGGAATAATGCTGCAGCCTACATGGGTAACACATTTCAGTCACTACTCCATCTGTCGGAGGACACTTGGACTGTTTTTGCCTTTTACTCTTAAGAATAATGCCACTGGAAACTTGGTTACATATATCTGAGTCCCCATTTTCAGGGGTTTTGGGGGATAGATGTGGAATTGTTGGGTCATATAGTAAGTAATTCAGTGTTTAATGTATAGAAGAATGTAATCATTGTTTTACAATAGTTCATTCTGGTTTTTTTTTTTTGCTCTTTTGTTAATGTTCTTTTTTTTCCTTTTTTTTTTTTTCTTTAAGTTTTTGCTTATTACCTTGTTTGATTTTCATTGCTTGAGTTTTAAATAAATGTTTGTTTTGGTCATTCATTTTTTTCCCTATCCTTTTCAATTGTTTGTTTTTCAGACCCGAATCAGAACTCCATCACAGGGGAGCACAGCCAACTGTTAGGTATAGTATTGCTCTGGGACATGTCTCTGTAAAGTCACCTCCCACTTTGTCCCCTCAGACGTTACCTACTCCCCTCTGTTGCTGTTTTGATTCTTTCACTTTGCTCTTCACCTCTCAAACCTTGTTGTTTACAACTTGGTGAGCTATAGGAAGCTACTTTTGTAATTATTAAAATCAGCTTAATTGCATTATAAAAGGGAATTTTACATAATCTGCAGCTAAAAAAAAAAAAATCTTAGAACTTCTTTTTCCAGGACAGTATTGAAAAGAAGACATTATCTTCCACACATGTGCTGTGGCAGGTTTGCCCACAAACGCATCATATATACACAAAAATTATTTAAAAGTTAAAGTGGGTCAAGAGATAGCTAATCAAGTAAAGGCACTTACCCCAAAAGCCTGGTGACCTGAGTTTGGTCCCCAGTACCCTTGTGATGGGAAGGGGAAGGAGAGAACCAACTCCACAAAGTGTCTTCTAACCTCTACACTTACACTGTGGCACATGCACACACACCCTGTTATGAACACATACAATAAATAAGATTGTAATATTATGTAGTATCTTGGACTTTGCAGATATTCTTCTCTTTTATTATGTTGGTGTTGAATCACATTTTAATTGCTGGAAACCATTCAGTTTCTGTGAGATGCTCACCAGGTAAAGCACTTCCCTGACGACCTGAGTTTGAGTCCTGGTACCCATATAGTATGAGAGAACTCCGCGCACAAACAACTAAGATATAATAATAATGTAATTACTGAAAGCCTTCATAGACAACATGCCTTTAATAACCCATAAAATTGATAATCCAGTTTCTTACCTATGAAACAAGTTACAGAAGTGAATTGATTTCCTCTAGGTATTATTTATTGTAGGGAACTTGTAATTTGACATGAATTTCATAAGCTTTCAGAACTTGTAGATTTCAAAACATACACTTGCAAATTGGACATCTTTCTACAAACACTGCAATGAGGAATCCAAGCAGCATAAAAGATCAATATTAAAAAAGCAAACCCTTCAGAGGGTCTCTTCTCGTCAGCACCTCAACTCTACTTCCCCAAGTACTTAGTTTTGACTATTTATTAGGAATTCTAGAAAATTTTATTTATAAATGTTCATGTTATGTGTTTTTCTGTTTTATTGTCAGTGGCATTGTATCATTTGAATGACCTTTTGTCGTGTCATGTTTCATCGTGGTATCTCCTATCAGTGCAGAGGGATCTCTTCATCTTTTTATGTAGAATGCAGTGGGACTTGGTTGTCACTGCAGTTTTACTCAGCCACTTCCCATCTTCATGAGCATGTATGTTATTTCTAGAAGACAGATAAAAAAAAAATTATGTTGAAGGGCATGTAGATGGCTCAGCTGCTTAAGAGACTAGCTGCTCTTTCTGAGGACCTGGGTTCCATTCCCAGCACCCACATGGCAGCTCACAACCGTCTGTTACTGCACTTCTAGGGAATCAAATGTCTTCTGGCCTGTGTACAGCACTGTGTGCATGTGGCACATGGACAAACATGCAAGCAAAATACCCATACCCATGCAATTTTTTAAAAAATTATGTTGCAATGAGCATCTTGTACTTGCATCTGTGCAGTCAAAGTTGTCAGTACATTTGTATGCAAATTTTTCTCAGAGGGTTTATACATTTTCAACAAGATAAGTTACGATAAACTCCTACCAATCTGGGTATGGAGGAATGCTTGCCACTGTGTTATCAAAATCTGATGTTATTTTTAAAGTTTTATTATTTACTTACTTACTTAATGTAGGGAATGACACACATGGCATAGCATGTGTGTGGAGGTCAGAGGGCGACTTTCAGGCATTGGTTCTCTCCTTCTACCCTAAGTGTTGTGGACATTGAACTCAACTTGTCAGGCTTGGCAGCAACTGCCTTTACCTGCTGAACCAGCTCTCCAGTCCAAACTGATAGTATTAATCTATGTTTTTTATATTTACTAACAGGTAAAATGTCATTTCTAGTTTCTATTATACTTCTTTAGTTATGGGTGAGAGTAAGAAGTTTATTGAATGGTACTAATGAATGTTATGTGGTGGTATGCATGCCTGGGTTTGTACACTGCTGAGCTTTAAGCTATTAGAGAATACAATAGCAGCTGTGGGAAAATGTGCTATCAGAAAGTCTCCAGTAGGGAAAGAACTTGATATGACTTGTTTGCTTACAGAAAAACCTCTAGAGAATTGAAGAAACTGGGCATGCATGCATGCTCACTCTCTTTCTGTCTGTCTGTCTGTCTCTCTCATGGTAGTGCGTTCTTGTAATCCCAACATGTGGTAAACACAGGCAAGAAGATCAAGATTACAAGGCCAGCCTGGGCTACATTAGACTTTGTCTCAATCTTTTTTTCTCCCCTAAATTTTGAAGTTGCCAAGATAAGGGTAAAGGTCCTAGACTACTTTGTTATCTGGCCAGGAATATTTGTGCAGTGGAGCTAGGGGAAGGGTAAGAATCTATAGATTCACAAATTACCAAACAGCACTGAAATAGACAAAGACTTTATTTTGTAATTTTTTTTTTTACACTCGCCTAACCTTTCAAGACTGGGGATATAATTCAGTGATACAGTACTAACTTGGCAAACACCTCACCCTGGGCTCAACCCCAGAACTTCAATAAACAAATCCCAGCACTTCCAAAGCCAAACCCCTAACACCACAAATGGAACCCCCAGGTCTTTCTAAGAAGCTCCTGTGTGTAGGCTCACCTGCAGGGAACACTGGCTCAACGGGTCTTGCTTGCTGAATTCACTTTGTAATAACGTCTTTCAGACTTTCCCTGCCAAATGGGATTTAAAACAGCATCTTCAGACCTGCTAAGTGCTGCTCCTGCCAGCAGGCTGCAGTTATTTTAATGTATTTACTGTTCCTACTGACTCATCAGCTTTCTTGCAAAACTCAGGGTCAGGCTGAGGTGATTGATGTATGGGAGGTGAAACTGCTTCAGTGATAATGTATCGAAGTCTGTACTTAACAGTTTGTGAACTTTTCCCTATGTGTGTATGCGTATAGTTTTTGATTTAAAAAAATTTTAGAAAGCAAGCAAGCAAACGTCAGTGAGTCATGGCAGATTTTCTTAAACATGAGAGGATAAAAACATCCAGTCTTGTACAGTCTTTTTTTATAGCATAGGAGACCAAATAAACACTTTAATTAATTTGAGTCTTTCATAGCCTTGATACCAAAACTTAACAGTGGCAAGGTAAGAAAAGCATTTTCCAGCCTAAACAAAGTATTTGTAATCTGAAGCACACAGTATTTTTATTTTAATTTAAATATAAACTTATTATTACTTTTTGAGAATGTCAGGCACACATGCAATGTTTTTTCATTGTACTCATCTTGCCTCTTCTCCTGGACTCCTTCTCCCAGATTCAGCCTCTCTCCCCACTTGCTCCAAAGTTCCTGTCTGGCTTTTGGGTATTGTTTTTGTTTACACTTTTGTTTTTTGTTTTGTTTATTTTACAGCCCACTGAGTTTAGTTTATGATGCCCACATACTCATGGATATTGAGCCATCCAATGGAGTGTGGTTGACCTACCAGAAGCCACAAACTTTAGAGAAAAGGGACTCTCCCTTCCCCGGAAGCATTACCTGTCAATAGCTGTCCAGCAAGGGCTTGGGACTTCACCTCCCCCTTCCATGTTGGAATGTTAGCCAGATTGGTCTTGCGTTACCATTGCGTTACATTAACATTGGTCAATGTTACCGTGTTTATCTACCATGCACAAGGCCCTGGGTTCATCCTCAATGCCTCAAAAATAAACAAATACTATTAGCAATCAACTTGCTAAAAATACATGACAGGCTTTATATCAAAAATGAATTTATGTTCCTATCATGGTGGTTCACACCTATCATCCCAGTACTTAGAAAGATGAGGCATGAAGAACATGAACTTTAGGCTAACCTGAGCTACATAGACCCTATCTCAAAAAAATATATGTATAAAATTATGTGCTTCTTGTATTAGTATTTAAGAAGTATATAATCATTTTAATATAAGTAGATGGAGCATTTAATAGGAAATTAAAAACTAATTGTCCATAACTAGAGTGCTCTTGCATGCCCACTCATTTATTGCTCAGTGAAGGAGAATAATGGACTCTTAGTTTTATATTTAGATTTAAAAGAATGTCTCATATGAAATATGTGACCTATGAAGACTAACAAAATGAAAATATCACATTTTACCCTCATAAGATAATAGATTCAGGCATTATTCATCAATGCTTATTAATATCTCAAAAAGATAACCAGACAAAGTAAAGGATCACAGTTCAGTTATGCAGCAATTTTTCTCTCCCCTAAAAATAACAAATGCAATGTGATTAAGCCAATTCAGCTGTCAGCCAATTCATAGGAACTACATTAAACAAAACACAGCATCACGTTGATGGCATCATCAAAATCCAGCCCCTCAGAAATCCTAGGACACATGACATGATTTCTTCAAGAGGAAGGAAGCAGGCTATAGCTGAAAGAAATAGAGCAGTCAGTCGTAATGTGCTCTGCCTGACTGCAGACTCAAACAACATAGACCAAAAGCATCACTTGCAGGGTTTTAGTATATAGCTCAGTGTTGCCTTGCTTACCCAGAATGCATGAGTGCAAAGGTTCTGTCCTCATCACTGAAGAAATAAACAAGCAAACAAGCCAACCTGTGAGCCTTCCTTCGCATCCCCTTCAGAAAAAGGTACGAGAGAAAAAAAGCCAATTTGTAGGTTTTTATTTTTGAAACCTATATTCACCGCATTTCTCAGAGTACTTAACAAACTCCTACTCCCAACACTTTTCAGAAAATCTCACATTTTTCCAACTTTGTGTTTACTTAAAAACCAGTAAGTTGTTGCAGTATTTGAGACAGTGGTTCCTGTTCTAGTAGATGTGGTTCAAACACAGATGTATGTCAGAGGAAATTAAGTACTCTTAATGTTCCATCTCTGTCTAGATCAGGACAGCAAAGACCATCTGACAAGGCCAGGAGGCTAAAGAACTACTTTTGCAATTTATCTTGGTTCTAAAATACTGTGTTACTGGTAGTTGACGAGCAATATTGTAGAAATTGAACCAAACAATAAAGATCTTTAAACAAGGTATTAGGTATATACTTTTTTTGATTACAGAGAAAGGAGAGTGTAGCTTAGTGAAGGTGTGCTCAAAGCCCTGGGTTCAGTCCGTAGCACACACAGAAAAGAACAACAAAAGAAACTTATAAGGACACAGATGTGTCGCAGAAAGCAGAACAAATTTTTCAGAAGAAACAGAGGTTCTGTCAGTTTTCTTTCTCACTGTTCCCATGATACACAGCAGCTTCCTCATGGTATCCATGCTGTTTGGGTCATAAATGAGAGGGAAGAAACATGGCAGCGATGGTGGGATGCTGAAGTCAGACCATTGCCACAGCCGGGGGGGGGCCTTACAAATGATCTTCTTATGGTCCAGTATGATCCTTTCTTTGTAAAGATCTGTGTGTGTGTTGTGGGGGATGGGAGGGGTGCCTGGTCTGTGCCTGGTGCCATAGAGGTCAGGAGAGGGCATCTAGTCCCCTGGAACTGGGGTTAGAATTGTGAGCTGAGTTCAGATCCTCCCTAAGAGCAGTAGGTGCTGCTAACTGCTGAGGCCCAGAATTCCTGTATAATTTTCAAGGGTCCTGGAATATATGCTTGGTTCTGAGTTCATGACAAAAACATTTTTACTTGGAATATCTAGACATTCCATCTTGTCTGGCGTTCTTCTGTAACCCAGACTACAGAAGCCTGTACTGTGACTGGTTCCCAGCCACCATGGTCTAGCTGAGAAGTGACCCATGCCCTTCAATAAAATGACTTCTAGTTACATGCTTTTCTATATAACCAAAACAAGAATTGCGGTCCCCTCTCTGGAAAGTCTCTGCTTTTCATGATTGTCCTGGGTCAGGAGGGATGAGGATAACTAGGTCTTAAAAGCATCATTGTCTTTCTATGATTCAAAGTCTCCAGGGAAATTATTTTCTTTTCCAAAATAAGTAGGCAAACAAATAGAGGCTGGCAAAGAAACAGATTGTGTGACAGATAAGCTGACTCACCTGGGACATAAGATTGCGGTATCCAAACAGAGCAGCAGTGGCAGAGCTGGACATGACATTTCTAATGCTAGATTTAAAAAAAATAATAAAACTTATCCTTTAATAGTTATCTAGAATATTTTAAAGAAATGTTCACATACCATGGGTTTGTTGTTGTTTGTTTGTGTGTTTGTTTTTACCATTTAAAGATTATCATTTGGTGGCAAGAGCATCTTGGATAAAAGTGCTTGCTGCCAACTCTGACATCCGGAGTTCAGCACATGTCCTCTCATGGTAGATGGAGAGACCCAACACCCACAAGTTGTCCTTTGACCTCCATATCCATGGCAAGTGTCACATGTGTCCAAATGTACGCCAACACTAAGTAAATTAATGTACTTTTAAAAATCACTCTATTAGGCTAGGATTATATTACACACCTTTAGTCCCAGCACTCAGGAGACAGAGGCAGGTGGATCAGCAAATTTGAGGCCAACTTGGTCTACATTGTAAGTTCTTGGACAGAGGGCTACATAGTGAAACCCTATCTCAAAAAAGTTATTGTAATAAAGTCACAAAATCTTCATGTAGCTGTATTAACATTCCCATGTAGAATTTGTTCACTCCAAGTGCTAACTAAACATCTCAGTGACTGGCCTTCCATGGAGTTAGAAAAGTTGTTCTGATTCCAAGATTCACTTCATGTTTCATTCTGTTACTGACAATTACATTTTCATGTACTTATTACCACAAAAATATATGTGTTCATTTGTATTGATATCTCGACTTTGTCCTCCATCTCTGAAATCCATTCTTCTGCTTGTTCTTGTCTGTCCACAGTGGCATCCTGCTGTGGTTTTTATTTGATTGACCATCTCATTTACTTCAAGTATTTCTGTTCTTTTTTTTTTTAATTTTGAGTCGTCTTGCCAGATTTTTCTTTTATCTTTTGAACTTTTTCCTCAAATTTACTATTGCATTCACTTTTTGACTGTCTTGTTGAAGTCTAGGACAGATTTCCCTAATGTGTCCATCTGTTTGAATCTTCTATGTGACCATTATTAAGTCTTTTTAAAAAGTAAGACACTGAATTCTTTGTTAGACATTCAACTATCTGTATGGTTTTGGGTTCCTTCATTAGGGACTTGGTTGGTTGGGATGGGTCACAGAACACGGCTGTGTCTCTTTTTTGTGTTGTGTGCATCTCTTAGAGTAGGTTTGACTTTCAATTTTACTTCCCTATCTTTGGAGTATACTCTGGGGTGTTTCTGTGGTTCTTCCCAGAGGATTGCCTGTATGAAATTCAGCTGTATAGACTGGAGAAATTTAGTGTTGTCAAGTGCAGTCACCAAGGTAATCCCATCATAGCGATGTGGCAACAGGACTAAGGGTGGGTCAGCGCATGAAGAACCAGCGCAGCCAGGTGGGTTCAGAACCTCCATCATTGCCTGAATTCTGTGAATCTCTTGGGACCAGGATAGCAAATAGCAGACCCACTGAAGTCTGCGTACTATCTGGGGGCTGTGGCTAATGCAGTAGGCTCCAAGTAACCCCTGAGAGACCACAGTAGTACAGACTCCAGGTCCTGCAGTGACCACTGGAATTCAAAACCCACACTAATCTTAAAGACCTCTTAAGCCAAAGCCCCAGTTTCTCAGGGGACCCTGGGCACTGAAACTCAGAACGCTCACTGACCTCTGAGACCACTGGACCTAGAGACTGGTCATGCAGTGCTCTCAGATCCCAGTGGAGCCAGTGACCTAGTCCCCTGGTGCTTCCTGGTCCTGCAGAAGGCCAAGAGTAATAAATGAACTTTTACCTATTAAGCATATATTTAAATTTCCCTGTTTTTAATTTTTTATATTATTTTATTTTATGTGTATGGGTGTTTTGCCTACATATGTACCTATGCACAACGTGTGTCTAGTGCTCATGGGCCAGAAAAGGGTGTTGGATCCCATCACTGTAGGTATAGGTGGTTGTGAGCTGCTGTGTGTGCTGGGAATTGAACCAAGGTCCTCTGGAAGAGCAGTTGTGTCATCTCTAGCCCATCCTTTCTCTGTTCTAAAAATGTCTTTTCACATTTATTTGAGCCAGGGTTCTAACAAAGATCATATCTTAGATTTCAGTCACATCAAAAGCTTTAATCTGTAAAAGTTTATTCTTTTAGCTTGTGATTTGCTGAAGAAGTTAGATTATCGTGTTCTGACTGTGGTGATTATGTCTTTGAGCATGCTTACCATGTGTTTTTGCATTTTCCTTTGTGTTTTCTTCATTCCTGCGGAGGCTTAATAGATCGAATTTCTTAATAGCTTGAATTTCTATTCTTTTGCTAAGAATACATAGGATGAACAGTGTCTTGCCCTCAATGATGTTAGTATTGGTCAACAGGCTCATGATCACCTTCATTTACCCACTAGCAGGTTATACTTCAGCTCTTTATCAATGGTTTTCATAGCCATTGAGATGTTTGCCTAGATCTGTTATTTTTACTAGGGTTTGCGAACCGGCAGGGGTTTTCTAAGCACTGTTCTGTGTGTCATAAATTAGCTACAATGTGTTTCTAAAAAAGAAGAAGAAGAAGAACTAGCCTTTAGCTATATAATTACCCTCAAATGTAATTAGCACAAACAGCATAGTTACGTGATTCTTGTATTATTTTTCAGCTGTATAGATTGTTTGCTGACTTCTTAAACAGTGTTTAGGCTGTCGTGTCAGTCACGCCCTCCTCTTCCGTGCCCTTCTCACAGCCCTCAGGAGCTCCTCCCGTCGGTCCCTCGTCCTTTCAGGTGACCTGCTCGTCTCTGCAGTTTGCCGTCCTGCCAGGCTCCTCTTAGAAGTTTAAAGTACTATACAGTGCTTT
The DNA here is from genome assembly GCA_019843965.1 of Rhynchomys soricoides. NCBI lineage: Eukaryota > Metazoa > Chordata > Mammalia > Rodentia > Muridae > Rhynchomys > Rhynchomys soricoides. Next base: position 520,141 of record JADRCH010000088.1, read on the forward strand.
GAATTTTCTTTAATTTTTATACTAGTATCTTTTTTCAGTAATAGAAATCTTAGTTTTAAATAACATTTACACATTTTTCTCTTCTCTCCTGTTAGACTGCAATTATGTAACTTATTTAAATTTAAATTTAAAAAGCTAAAGATTAGGAAGTGTTCATATAAAGCAAGCTTTGCTATCTCAGGATCTTGGATTCTTCTTTGTTTGCTTAGAGCTAGTTCATTAGATTCCAGTTAGGTACTTTCAACATAAAAATAATATGGAAGGGTTCATACAAAAATATACTGGATGCTGACCATGAAGAGACACACCTATAACCTAGTACTTTGGGGGCTGAGGAAGGATTGTCAAGAGTTTTAGACCAGTCTGGGCCTCATGGTGAGACTCTTTCAAAAACTACTACTGACTTCCAGCTGCTTGGTGTACAGAAAACAAAAGACCACAGAGTGCTTAGCCCCAAATTGAACTTTCATGTTATCTCAAGGCTGGGGGTTTTGGTGGAGGGGCTTGTGGGGGCAGGAAGATTGTAAGAGCTAAAGGTCATGGGCATTTAAAAGAAACTGTTTTCCAGACAGAAGTACATATAAACTCAGTGACTGCTACAGTTTGCACAATATGTACACAAGCTCCAGCCAGCCAGAATCCAGCATAGTGGGAATAAAGTGGGATATGTAATCCCAGCACCAGCTGAGGAGCTATTAACATTTAATGATTGCTGTGAAGAAGAAATTCAGGTCTTCATTTAATGATGAAGACCTTAATAGTGTGACTGTGCACCAGAGCATACCTTAATCCCAAAACGAGCTGAGCAACACAAACTGGACCTCACAGGAAAGAAGGTTAAAAAAAAAAAAAAAGGAAGCAGTGTCAAAGCTGGGTTGGAAGCAGTGGGAGGATTGAATATATTCAAAATATATCCTGTGAAATTATCAAAGAATTTGTTAAAACCATCATCAAAGATTAAATCACCTATTGATAATGATTAATGCTATTGATAAAGCATCAGGAAGGAGGTCAGCACCATTGCTCAGCAGGCACTTAGCATGCAACCCTGACAACTGCGTTCCATACCTTACAAAGGTAGAAGGAGAGAATCAGCTTGACCAAGTTGTCCTCTGACTTCCACATGTGCACCCTTCTACACACACACACACACACACACACACGCACGCACACACATACACCACACGCACATACATATACATACATCAAACACACCGTTTTTTATGTCAGACAGCTCTGGAAACAGCTTTTTCTCCCATTATCAGCATCAACAATTTGTAAAATGGCCCATGTCTAGAGCAGTATAACACACCAAGAAAAAAAATAATGTTTTTGTTGTTGTTGTTGTTGTTCATTTGTGAGTTAGTTCAAGGGTAGGACCTCCAGAAGTCTCTGCAGTAAGAAAAGAACTTTGTGTTGATTGCTTTGGTTTCCTGATTTGCTTTTGCCAGAACACCACATTCTCCAAGCAGCGCTAAGTGAGGTCTACCATTCAAGCTGAACTTGAATCTGAAGTGGTTTCTGCTAGCACGGAAGCAACATAGTTATTGGTGCTGGTGTCTTAGTACCCATGCAAAGCCAATGCTTTCCTTCCTTTTCAGATGATGGACATAAAAAAGCTCGGAATGCTTATCTCAATAATTCCAACTATGAAGAAGGAGATGAATATTTTGATAAAAATTTGGCACTCTTTGAGGTAATATTTTAATTATCTATATATGTATGTGTCTGTGTGGGAGTAGAAGAGGGCATCATATTTCTCTGGAGATGGAGTTAGGAGGGTTGTGAGCCTCCCAGTATGGATGCTGGTGACTGCACTCAGGACTCTGGAAGAGTAGCAAGGGCTCTTACTCACTGACTGAGCTGTCTCTCCAACCTGCACAATGGAATTCATCAGCTACTAGGAAATACGAAATCATCACATTTCCAGAAAAATGTTTGGAAACATCAGTCATGTTAAGCAAAATAAGCCAAACTAAGACAGATACTAAATAATGCAAGTTTTCTCCCATATGTGGGGGAGGGAGGGAAGAAGGAGGGGAAGGAGGGAAGGAGAGGGAGTGAGTAAGAGCGGGAGAGAGTGAGTAAGAGAGCACGCACATAGACTATAAGAAGGAGGGAAGAGATGTTAAGGGAGCAGAGAGGTGAAGACAGGATAATAGAACACATGGAACAACATGGAGAAGGGGGAACTAATTCAGGATGGAAGAGAACCTGGTCTCTAAGGGGTCAGAAGGAATGGGGGTCAGCAGAGGAGGAGGGGACAAATGAGAACACAAGCATAATTACATACACATCTGTATAATAACCTTAATGAATCCCAGAACTCTGTATCCTACCTTAACTTGTTGCCCTTTTCTACTGTGTCTGCGCTGGGGGTTGGACCTTGAGCATGCAAGCAGCTACTCTCACTGAGTTGTTCCCTCAGCTCTGTATGGTCTTTCAAATGTGAGGAAAAAAATTGTCTCACTGAAGAATTTTTTTAAAATATTTATCAGTGAAAGATTTTATCATTTATTTTTTTGTTGGTAGAGTCTATTTTGTTGCTGAATTTCAGTATCCTTCATAAATTATTTCTGGCTATGTAGGAAGAAATGGATACCAGGCCAAAGGTGTCTTCTCTTCTCAACCGCATGGCCAACTATACAAATCTGACACAAGGAGCAAAGGAACATGAAGAGGCGGAGAACATCACTGAAGGGAAAAAGAAGCCTACCAAGGTGATGCCTGCCAACAATCAAGATAAATAAAGACAGCCATATATAAGATGAAGAAGATATATCCAAGGCATCTATCCATGTTAAGAAACAGTGTATTAAGTGCTTTATGTACTGAGGACAATCCTAAGCATTGGCATCATGGCCCAGACAGAATGTATAGTATCCTAGCTTTGTGTAGGAAGCCAGTCCCTGTGCTCTTTAAACTGTTGAAGTATATAACATTTTTAGTGTCAGTTAACAGTTGACCAAAAACTAAGCAGGGTTAAAAACAATGAGACTGACAAGAGCCTACTGGAAGGAGTTGCTACTCTGGTAGGCTGGGCAGAGGAGGCCCTCTGACATGGTGGATTTAAGCAGAAACCATCCAAATGGTTAGCCATGTGACTGACAGCATTGCAGGAAGAGACGTTAGCACATCAGTGGCGTAGAGTATATCTGCCTGGCTGCTCAAGCTGTCTGCCTGGTACAAGTTTTTTTTGGGATTGGTTTGTTTTGTCTTTTGAGATTATGCCTCAAGTATAAGACAGTCTGGCCTTGGACTTAGAATCCTCCTGCCTCAGCCCCCCAGTGCTAGAGTCATAGGCATGTACCATGATAATGATACCCAGCAATTATTAGACTTCTTTTTTAATACTATTTTTCTTACAATAGAATTAGGCCAACACACACAATTAGGTCAGCTCTTTGCAAAGGAGCCAAATGGCCTTCAGGTTTTTATTTTCTCCACTTGTTTCGTTTACCAACTATTATGAAGAACTTGAACCTAAATTCTCAACAGTTTCCACAAGTCATTGCTCTGTTTTTAAATGAAAAGAATTTTAGCAACTTTGAGGAATAGACATTTTTAGATTTTTGACTGTTCCATTGTTTAGGTATAGTAAAGACATGTGGGAAGTTATCCAAATTACAAATGTATATAGATAATAGAAGTATAGTGATGAACTTTACTAAGAGATCATAGAAGGTAATGGTTAAGCTCCCTGACTACTTTGAGGTTAATGTGGTACATCAAGCGTCCTTTGTGGCTAACTATATAATTTCCTTTTGTCTTACATTTTTTATTTTCAGAGCCCCCAAATGGGTACTTTCATGGGTGTCTACCTCCCATGTCTACAGAATATCTTTGGAGTCATCCTCTTTCTGCGTCTCACCTGGGTAGTGGGCACAGCTGGAGTCCTTCAGGCCTTCGCAATTGTCCTCATCTGCTGCTGCTGTGTAAGTCGTGCATTGGCTCCTGGAACTTATCTGTGTTTTGAGCTGCTGAGAGTGTATGCGCTTGACCTCCTGGGGAACAAGCACAGAAAATATGTGAAATGACTCATGATCTCAACAGGAAAGAGAAAATAATCTAAAATATGTATAATTTGAGCATGAAAACACTGATGTTGTAACAGAAAACATTAGAAAATGCATACACTATTCCAAAATGTACTGAAAATAAAGTTGGCGGTGCCTTGGAAGGGTGAGGCGGGCCTAGATTGGATATGGCTTACTTTGAACTCTTTTTATCCCTTTTCCGGGAATCACTCAGTTTTCCCCAGGACGTCTCTCTCACAACCCATCTGATTCTCCTTCATTTAAACTGCTCGCTCCTCTATGTCCCATCCCTGCCCACTTTCTACTGTCCCAGTTGTTTTAGTAACTGTTGCATCCTTCCCCGCACTAACCATGCACGTGAAGCAGACATAACCTTTATTGTTAAGAGCTTAGGGGCACAGCCTTTCCCACTTCCGGTTTCTCAAGCTCGAAACTTCTAGGTCAGATTTGACTCCTCCTTTGTCACTCACCGTGGCCAATCTGTTCTCTCTGAGCTATTTCATATGCAACCTTTCCTTCTTATTCCCACTACCACACTGGTGGCTTTATCTCTCATTTGCACTATAGTAGTCTACTTCCTAGCTAGTCACTGTGCCTCCAGCAACTCTCTCTTTCAAGCCCTTTCTGTACTGTTACTAGATAATGTTTTAATTTTTCCCCAATGGTTCTTACTGTATTCTTGACATTGTAGCTAGTCTGTAGGTAGGTTCAGCCTACTTTGCAATGTTAACTCCCTAGCTTTTGAATATGTTATACAGCAACCCTTCAAAAAAATAGGTAGAGTAAAATGTTTGCTAAGTGCTCTGATGCTCACACGTGGGAAAGTAGTACTACTCAGTAGTAAAATTCTTCTCTTCTACAGACAATGTTAACTGCCATCTCCATGAGTGCCATTGCCACTAACGGAGTGGTGCCAGGTCAGTAGCCCAACCTTGAATTTCAGAGGTTATCAGTGAGTATATCACAGGTTATCACTGTGTTTATGCTTTTCCAGAGAATATTAATGTGTGTATTCAGTTGTTCATAGGGTACTGTAACAGACACTTTCTAGAAGCCAGAAAGACAAATGCTGTTTAGCTTAAGGTTTTGAAATCTCCACATTTTTAGATTACAGTGCTCTAATTTCAGCTACACTCTTTGATTATAAAATGTTTTATTCTCTACTAAAGCTCTAAGCACACATTGCACCTCACACAATAATAGTGGGAGACTTCAACACCCCACTATCAACAATGGACAGATCTTGGAAACATAAACTAAACAGAGACACAGTGAAACTAACAGATGCTATGAACCAACTGGGTTTAACAGATATCTATAGAACATTTCATCCTGCATCAAAATAATATACCTTCTTCTCAGCACCTCATGGTACCTTCTCCAAAATTGATCATATAATTGGTCACAAAACAAACCTCAACAGATATAAGAAGATTGAAATAATCCCATGCCTCCTATCAGATCACCATGGATTAAGGTTGGTCTTCAATGGCAACAACAACAACAGAAAGCCCACATACACATGGAAACTGAACACTGCACTGCTTAATGATAAGTTGGTCAAGGAAGCAATAAAGAAGGAAATTAAAGACTTCCTAGAATTCAATGAAAATGAAAGTACAACTTACCCAAACCTATGGGACACAATGAAAGCAGTGTTAAGAGGAAAACTCATAGCTCTGAATGCCTCCAAAAAGAAACTGGAGAGAGCATACACTAACAGCTTAACAGCACATCTGAAAGTTCTAGAACAAAAAGAAGCTAATACACCCAAGAGGAGTAGAAGGCAAGAAATAATCAAATTAAGGGCCGAAATCAACCAAGTGGAAACTAAAAGAACGATACAAAGAATCAACAAAACCAAGAGCTGGTTCTTTGAGAAAATCAACAAGATAGATAAACCCTTAGCCAGACTAACCAGAGGGCACAGAGACAGTATCCAAATTACAGAATTAGAAATGAAAACAGAGATATAACAACAGACTCTGAGGAAATTAAAAAAATCATCAGATCCTACTACAAAAGCCTATATGCAACAAAATTGGAAAATCTGGAGGAAATGGACAAGTTTCTAGACAGATACCAATTACCAAAGTTCAATCAGGATCAGATAAACCATCTAAACAGTCCCATAACCCCTAAAGAAATAGAAACAGTCATTAAAAGTCTCCCAACCAAAAAAAGCCCAGGACCAGATGGGTTCAGTGCAGAATTCTATCAGACCTTCAAAGAAGACCTAATACCAATACTCTTCAAGCTATTCCATAAAATAGAAACAGAAGGAACACTACTCAATTCATTCTATGAGGCCACAGTTACACTGATACCAAAGCCCCACAAAGACCCAACAATAAAAGAAAACTTCAGACCAATTTCCCTTATGAATATCGATGCAAAAATACTCAATAAAATTCTTGCAAACCGAATCCAAGAACACATGAAGACAATCATTCACCATGATCAAGTAGGCTTCATCTCAGGGATGCAGGGATGGTTCAATATCCGGAAATCCATTAATGTAATCCACTACATAAACAAACTCTAAGAAAAAAACTACATGGTCATCTTGTTAGATGCTGAAAAAGCATTTGACAAAATTCAACATCCCTTCATGATAAAAGTCTTGGAAAGATCAGGAATTCAAGGAGCATACCTAAACTTAGTAAAAGCAATATACAGCAAACCAGTGGCCAACATCAAACTAAATGGAGAGAAACTTGAAGCAATCCCACTAAAATCAGGGACTAGACAAGGCTGCCCTCTCTCTCCCTATCTATTCAACATAGTACTTGAAGTTCTAGCTAGAGCAATCAGGCAACAAAAGGAAATCAAAGGGATACAAATTGGAAAGGAAGAAATCAAAATATCGCTATTTGCAGATGATATGATGGTATACTTAAGTGACCTGAAAAACTCCACCAGAGATCTGCTACAGCTGATAAACAACTTCAGCAAAGTGGCTGGATACAAAATTAACTCAAGCAAATCAGTAGCCTTCCTATACTCGAAGGATAAACAGGCTGAGAATGAAATTAGGGAAGTGACACCCTTTACAATAGTCACAAACAATATAAAATATCTTGGTGTGACTCTAACCAAACAAGTGAAAGATCTGTATGACAAGAACTTCAAGTCTCTGAAGAGAGAAATCGAAGAAGACCTCAGAAGATGGAAAGATCTCCCATGCTCATGAATCGGCAGGATTAACATAGTTAAAATGGCCATCCTGCCGAAAGCAATCTACAGATTCAATGCAATCCCCATCAAAATTCCAACTCAATTCTTTGTAGACCTAGAAAGAGCAATTCTCAAATTCATATGGAATAACAAAAAACCCAGGATAGCAAAAACTATCCTCAACAATAAAAGGTCTTCTGGGGGAATCAGCCTCCCTGACCTCAAGCTGTACTACAGAGCAGTAGTGATAAAAACTGCATGGTATTGGTACAGTGACAGGCAGGTAGATCAATGGAATAGAATTGAAGACCCAGAAATGAATCCACACACATATGGTCACTTGATCTTTGACAAAGGAGCTAAAACCATACAGTGGATAAAAGACAGCATCTTCAACAAATGGCGCTGGATCAACTGGCGGTCTACATGTAGAAGATTGTGAATTGATCCATTCCTATCTCCCTGTACAAAGCTCAAGTCCAAGTGGATCATGGACCTTCACATAAAACCAGATACACTAAATCTAATAGAAGAGAAAGTAGGGAAGAGTCTCGAACACTTGGGCACAGGGGAAATGTTCTTGAACAGAACACCAATGGCTTGTGCTCTAAGGTCAAGAATTGACAGATGGGACCTCATAAAATTACAAAGCTTCTGTAAGGCAAAGGACACTGTAATTAGGGCAAAACGGCAACCTACAGATTGGGAAAAGATCTTTACCAATCCTACATCTGATAGAGGGCTAATATCCAATGTATACAAAGAACTCAAGAAGCTAGACTCCAGAGATACAAATAACCCTATCCAAAAATGGGGAAGTGAGCTAAACAGAGAATTCTCAACTGAGGAAACTCGAATGGCGAAGAAGCACCTAAAGAAATGTTCAACATCCTTAGTCATCAGGGAAATGCAAATCAAAACAATCCTGAGATTCCACCTCACACCAGTCAGAATGGCTAAGATCAAAAACTCAGGTGACAGCAGATGTTGGAGAGGATGTGGAGAAAGAGGAACACTCCTCCATTGCTGGTGGGAATGCAAGTTGTTACAACCTCTCTGGAAATCAGTTTGGCAGACCCTCAGAAAATTGGACATAATACTACCTGAGGACCCATCTATTCCACTCCTGGGCATATACCCAGAAGATGCTCCAACATGTAATAAAAACACATGTTCCACTATGTTCATAGCAGCCATATTTATAATAGCCAGAAGCTAGAAACAACCCAGATGTCCCTCCACAGAGGAATGGATACAGAAAATGTGGTACATTTACACAATGGAATACTACTCAGCTATTAAAAACAATGACTTCATGAAATTCGTAGACAAATGGATCTTGCAAACATCATTCTGAGCCAGGTAACGCAGTCACAAAAGAATGAACATGGTATGTACTCACTGTTAAGTGGTTATTAGCCTAAAAGTTTGAAATACCCAAGAGTCACTTCGCAGGAACAGTAGTACTGAGTACAAGGTCCCAGATGGAGGGCTTGGAGAAAGGACTGAAGGAGCTGAGGGAGTGTGCAGCCCCAGGGAGGTAGCAACACTGGCAACTGGCCTGACCCCCCATACTTCTGGAGACTGATCCACTAACTAAAGAATACACATGGAGGGACCCATAGTGCTGGCCACAAAAACTGTAGAGGAGGGTATTGTTACCCGTCAGGGGGTGGGGAGGCCCTTGGGCCTGAGGGTGTTATATCCCCCAGTATAGGAGAATGTCAAGGAGGGAAGACGAGAGTGGGTGGGGGGTGGGGTGGGGAGGTGGGCTGGAGAATATCCCCATAGAGGCAGGGGGAGGGCGGAGGGAATGGGGAGGTTCTAAAGGGGAGATCTGGAAAGGGGAAACATTTGAAATGTAAATAAAATATGAAAATAAAAATAAAATAAAATGTTTTATTAAGACTATCTTATTTCTGTAGGAAGTATTCCAGTTTTTTCCTAATGGTGACAAAATGTAGTGTATTGGGCATACCATACTCCCACTAGCAAATATACTTTGTTACATTCGATTTCCCAAAGTCTGAAACATCTTTTTGTGCATATTTTAAATTATTGCTTATGACTTGTTTACAGTTCTTTTAGTGATACCCTCATTTTATTCTCTTCAAATTCTATTTTTGTCTTGTAGCTGGGGGCTCATACTTCATGATTTCCCGGGCCCTGGGCCCAGAGTTTGGTGGGGCTGTTGGCCTCTGCTTTTATCTTGGCACCACATTTGCAGCAGCCATGTATATTCTTGGTGCCATTGAAATCTTTCTGGTAAGTGACAGAGTAATTGTGGACTACAGTGTAGACGCTCTGTGGGTTTATTTTGTTGTTAGATATCAAGGTTTCTGAGATTAGTCCAGGCATGGTAGTCATTGCCTGACTCTTACCATGACGCTGAAGCAGAAAGGTTGAGGTGTCCTTCACCTGCCTGTCCTTTCCCTGTCTGATTGTCCCCAACTCTATCACCTCAATCAGGGAGTTCATATCTAAGTACATATGTCAGTGGAAAAACAGTAAAATCAAGTTGTTTTTTTTATATCGTGTGTGTGTGTGTGTGTGTGTGTGTGTGTGTGTGTGTTCTACTGTGCTGAATGCATGTGTGTAGAGGCCAGTGATCAACCTATTCCCTCACTTATGGTTCCTCAGGAGCCATCCAGTTTGTTTTATGAGATGGGTCTTTCACTGGGACCTGGGGCTCAACACTTTAGGCTGTGGAGCTTGTCAGTTTCAGGGTTCCTCCTGCCTTCCCCTCCCCAGTGCTAAGATGACGAGCACACAGCACCATGCCCAGCTCGTAACTACGTCCTGAGGCCCAAATGCAGGTGCTCATCCTTGTGCAACAAGTATTTCCCTGGCGGGTGTACCCCGTCCCCTCTTTTTGGTAACTTTATACCAACGAAAGAGTTTTTAATTTCTCCACTCAGAAATCTTTTCTATAGCCTTTTAAGTAAAAGTATTCCTTTTTTGTTTCCCATTTGAAATGCAGATATTCAGAATAGCAAATAGAAAACAAAAATAATCTACAACACAACATTTTTATAGACATTCTAGAGCCAAATAAAAATCTGGTTAATTTGCAGCGAGGTATGGTACAAAACCTTAATCCCAGCACTCGGAGATAGAGGCAGGTATCTCTTTGAGTTCCAGCCCAACTAGAACTAGGTAATCAGACCCTGTCTAAAAATAAATGATTAAAAAGAAGAAAGGAGGGCTGGAGACAGGCCCAGTGTTTAAAAGTGCTGACTGCTCCTGCAGAGGACCAGGGTTCAATTTCTAGCTCCCACATGGAAGCTCACAACTGTCTGTACCTCCAGGTACAAAGGATACAACCCTCTCACACAAGCATACATGTAGGACAAACAACAGTACACATAAAAATGATAAAAATAAAATCACTTTTAAAAAGGTTAAAAATTAATGTTTTAATCATTTTTTGTTTAGCTGTCCTTTCCTTCACAAGAGAAACAAACTATTACAGCCCCTCTACTTGATTGTTTTGAAATGGTCACACTGCATATCGTCTCTACTTCTCTTTCTTCTTCTGACAGGTGTACATTGTCCCCCGAGCTGCCATCTTTCGGAGTGATGATGTACTCAAGGAGTCAGCAGCCATGCTGAACAACATGCGCGTCTATGGTACAGCCTTCTTGGTCCTCATGGTCTTGGTGGTATTCATCGGCGTACGCTATGTGAATAAGTTTGCCTCACTTTTCCTGGCCTGTGTAATTGTGTCCATCTTGGCTATTTATGCTGGTGCCATCAAGTCTTCCTTTGCTCCACCACACTTCCCGTACGTACCTATCTTTGACATGGTCATCATTGGATAGTCAGTGATGATATCTGGTGATGTGAACATTTCCAGCAGAATTTCATGGAGTGATTTCCTATTGGTCCAGTTTCCCAGAAGGAAGCTTCCTGACATACTGTTCTGTTGACCCTCTTCTTCACTTCTGAAATGTAGACCTAGCGGCCATAGCCATCATTAAGGTACATCTCTTTAGGTGTGCCTCCCCTGGCGCCCCAATAATGATTGTGTTTATGTGAACTATCCATAAAGGACTTTGCATTCATAGTCATTACCAGCAACCAATGTTCAATTGCTTTTGAAATAAAAACCAATTCAAAAGAATTCTAGAGTAGCGGTCTGGAGAGAGGACTCTATAGTTAAAAGCAATGGCTGATCTTCAGGGGACCTGGGTTCAATTCCTAACACCCACATGATGGCTCACAACTCTCTGTAACTCCAGTTCCAGGGGATCTGGTGCCCTCTTCAGGCCTCTACAGGCTTCAGGCACACAACTGGCACACACAGACATACAGGTAGGCAAAAACACCCATACACATAAACTAAATCTTTCTTTAAAGGAGTTACCTAAATTATTTATTTACTTTATTCTTGGTACTGTAATTGCTGAGAGTTATCAGGTATAAAGGGAAATGACTGTCTTATCACATGTATGTCCCCTGGACCTTCCATGCCTTACATAATGTGCAGTAGTGAAGTGATGGGTTTGTGCAGAGCCTTCACTCACAGACTCTCCTATTTTCTCATGGATTTGTGACACAGAGGCTGGTTGACACTGAGTTATTTGTAATCTTGTTATAGAAGTTGCCTTTGAAATCATTTGTATCAGCAGGTGATCAAATTTATTGATACTATGCTGATTTAAAAGGTTACAGGAAAAAAAAACTAAAATCACCTTTTTCATGATGAAAAAGCCAGATCCAGTGAAGATGAATGACTTTTCCCAAAGTCAGCTAATGGTAGGGCAAGAACATGGGACTTTGTGATTTCCTGATTGCTATTTGGTATTTCTTCTATGTGATGTCAGTAATAGATCCCACCATAAATTTTCATTTTGCTTACTTAGGGCCATAAAATAAAGATCTTTTTCAGTTTTAGATTCAACATTTTAGCTGTATCTGAACTCGGAAAATTCCATTTTGCTTCAGGTTCCCCTTTGGGGCTTCTCCACTTCTGTTTAGTTGGAAAAGAAATCCCAGTGCAAGCTATTTTGTTTTTTAAAATTCCAGCATAATATGTTAAAAAAAAACAAACCTTAGAGAAATCATGAAACAAAAATTGGATTGTCAAAGGTTGTTGAAGCCAAGTGATAGATAGGTGTCTCATTGTGTATGTATGAAATCCCTGCAGATTCCACACCATGGTTTGTTTTTGTAGCTCAGAAGTATTTTACTGTGGGTCTATTACTCCACTCTTGTTTGTGTTTCTGGGTAGTAGAAAACATTAAAGCTGCAGCTAATGTTTGTATTGTCCTGAAGTTCCCTCTTTACCACTGGGTCTAGGTTTAAGGTCAAAACCAGTTTTCTCTTGGCTGTAGAGGGATATGCTTTTAAGTCTAGTCAGGCTGTCCTGCAATGGTAGCCAGAAGACTTAGAAGAGCTGGCAGCCCCAGGAGATTATAACAATAAAGCCTCTTCACATTTCATTTCCTGCCTTCTTTCTTTCCCTTCCTCCTCCCCCTCTCTTCCTCTGCCTAGAAAGAAAATAAGCAAATGAAAATATGGGCATTTGGACATTTTTTAAAAATAAGAGCAGAAGTTCTCTGGGATTTTATTGTTGATGCTAGCTGTGGTAATGGTGTGGGGGTGGGGTGGTGGCGGTCCACATGTGCGCCTGTGTGGAAACCAAAAGGTTTCAGGTGTCCTCTATTGCTCCCTGTAGTGTATCATTGTTTGCATTGTTTAGCTAGACTGGCTGGCCAGCAAGCCCCAGCCTTTCTGTGTCTCCTCCTCTCCTACCCCCATTCCCAGTGCTGGGATGACAGGCATGTATGTCCATACGAGGCTTTGACCTGGATGCTAGAGAGCTGAGCTCAGGATCTCATGCTTCCATAACAAGAACTCCAACCCCACTGGACCATCTCCCTAGCCCCTCCAGGATTCTTTGGGGCCTGAAAATGGATGAATAGCCAAATATTTTTGGAAGATAATTGAGCATTGTTTCTTTGTACACTTCTTGTGTTTGAATCATATTGCCTACATCTGCCATTTGTATGACCTTGGTCTTGGACAGAATACTAAATCCCTATAACCCTTAGTGCCTCCAGCTACATAAGATAAATGTGAAAATATTGTGAGATCTGTGAAGGTCACCATAGCAGGAAATACAAGTCACCTTGATTTAAGGTGCTCATCCTTGTCTACCCATGGCAGTAAAATCTCTGAGCAATGGGATTTTTATCCTTTACTAACCAGCTTTTTGTCTTTAAAACTTAGTTTTCTCTGATCTTTTCCCCCTTCTTGATCTTTCTTTTCTTCTCTGTTTGCTTTGATTTAGGGTCTGTATGCTGGGCAACCGCACCCTGTCATCAAGACACCTTGACGTTTGCTCTAAGACCAAGGAAGTTAACAACATGACAGTACCATCAAAGTTATGGGGATTCTTCTGCAACTCAAGTCAGTTTTTTAATGCCACCTGCGATGAGTACTTTGTTCACAATAATGTCACCTCAATCCAAGGCATTCCAGGGTTGGCCAGTGGTATCATTACTGGTGAGTTAGAGAGTTTAACTAGATTCAGTTGGTTTGGGGTGGTTTCTTCTTTAAGGACAGGAGTGGCAGATAGGCTTTCCCATCTTAACATTCTTCACCTTTCCCTACTTTTTTTTACTTTGTATTATACTATATTAATTATGACTAAGAATGAGTTTATTATATTTTGTACATGCATATTATGTCATTTTCATCATTATTCTCTCATTTGTTTGTATACACACTAAATTTCATTAGAACTGATTATAGGTTCATGGGTGGTGTGTTTATAGCAGCATGGGCACCTTACAGTGGCTACAAGAGTGAGGAAAGTGTCTCTCCCTCCACATTAAGTGGATAGAAAGCCTCAGGAGTGGGTGGGGTCTTGTGTGCTCCCTCTTCTTCATATGATATATTGATAGAGTCCATCTTGTGAAGATCTTACGCAGGTAGTCAGAGATGCTGTGAGTTCAAGCATGAAAGAGCCACAACAAGAAGTCAGCATTCTACATGATTCTTTCTCTTCCTCTGGATTTTCCATTCTTCCAGCCCCATTTCCATGTTCCCTGAGCCTTGAAGGGAGTGATATAAATACCTTTATGACTCAGCATAAAACAGTCAATTCTTCTTAACCGCTGTGACCAGTTATTAATGACCCTCCGGAGTGACCACTATAAAAGAAAACATCTCTGCCCAAAGCTGATAGCAGCACTAATACCTAAGCATAAGCCTAGTAGTTTGGAAGGCAATTTGACAGGCATAGCATGTCCATTTAGCAAGTATAGGGCAGTAGCTTCCCCACTAGAACTGATGACTTAGACCTTAACTGATGATGGTTATGACTGCAGTGGTAAGGGTTGAACCCGGGGAATCACAAGCATCCCATGCTCTACCATTGAGCTACACCCCAGCCCACTGTCTTAAGACTCTCCTATTGAACATGGCATGGATCCCTATGTATTCACAGATGACTTTAAACTCAGAATCCTTGTGCCTCAGCCTCCTGTGCAGAGTGCCGCTCTTAAAATTTGCCCTTTTTTAGCCAGGCAGTGGTGGAGCACCCCTTTAATCCCAACACATGGGAGGCAAAGGCAGGTGGATTTCTGAGTTTGAGGCCAGCTTGGTCTACAGAGGGAGTTCCAGGACAGCCAGGGCTACAAAGAGAAACCGTGTCTCAAAACATCCCCCCCCCCCCAAAAAAAAAATTGCCCTTTTTTGAGAACATAGGTGGACAAATGACTTTCTAGCATAAGATAATATATTTTGTGAATATTTTTATTTTGCAATATTCCTCAAGCTAACTTGAAATTACTAGGCTTAAGCAGTCCTTCTGCCTCATGCTCCTAAAAAGCTAGGACTGTAGTCATTTGCCTTTGTGTCTGACTTAATGTACTCCTGAAAAATTGCCAGTTGTCTCCCTTCAATGATAGCTAAAATAGAGCTGTTTTAATGTCACCAAACCTACCTATGTTCTCCTAGACAGCTACATTTCTGAAATTCTTTTCTTGAGTAATGTCTACCTTAAATGTTTTATCCACAAATTTCTTGTCCATGAAGCAAGTTCATACTAAGAGGTTAAAACTGCTTTGATACTAAATTTTTTTTAAAAAGGCTTTATATTTGAGAACTAATATAAAAATAGGCTTTATGGGACATTTGATTTTAGTCTGCTTAACTTTTACTAAATTGTGTTAGAAAAATTAACTACATTTATTGTGCTAAAATATTTTGTAAAATTACTTTAAAACAAATGAGAAATATTATTGTTTCATCCTACAGTACTTACACGTGTTCATGTTAAAGGAACAGTGGTTCTTTAAGAAGGACCACTAAGGGGCTGAGGTTGAGGTAGGTCTGTGGTACAGTACTTGCCTACAAGTAAGAGGTCCTTGGGTCAGCGTCCACTACCGTATTACAACAGTAACAATAGGCATCTCTGAATATTGCTTGGTAAGAAACTATATTGTTGTATTACTTTCAGATCACTTCTAGCCTTACACTCTCTTTCTTCTTACCCACCCCACCCCTCAACCTTTTGCAGAAAACCTTTGGAGTAATTATTTACCAAAGGGTGAGATAATTGAAAAGCCATCAGCCAAGTCATCTGATGTCTTGGGCAACTTAAACCATGAATATGTTCTTGCTGATATCACCACCTCCTTCACTCTTCTGGTGGGGATCTTCTTTCCTTCTGTCACAGGTAAGTGGGTAGAGTGGTTTTAGATGGCCATCAGCCACAGTGAGTGAGTTTTCTCGGGAGATAGAATTATATCTCAGTGTTCTGTTTACCCCTAGTCTTCAGTATCAGTATGAACGTCAAAGTGCCCAGAAAGCTAAGAACTTAACTTGGTGTTTGCCCTCTAGGTATCATGGCTGGATCAAACAGATCTGGAGATCTGAAAGATGCTCAGAAGTCCATTCCCATTGGGACTGTCCTTGCCATCCTGACCACATCCTTCGTGTGTATCCTTTATGTGAATTTGGTTTGAGTCACGGTGATGGGATCATGCAATAGAACTAAGATGATCAGTACTTTTATCTAATAATAGTGCCATCTCTTATTACCACTTAACTTGCCAGATAGTTGGCCTGCTTCATAAGTATCATTAAAGCATTTTATAGAAGTAATGAATTCAGCTACTCATTTACTAGTATAGTAGTAAACTATGATAGTGTAGTTACTACATAAAGCCAAAGACAACAATAATTTCCTTGACTCTCAGCATAACAGATTTAAGCAATGTTGTCCTTTTCGGTGCATGTATCGAAGGAGTTGTTCTCAGAGACAAGTAAGTGTAACAACCTCTGTCTGTCTTCTATGACATTTTGTCATTAGTGTCAACACATATATCAAGAAACCAGGACAAAATTACAGTTATAACTGATAAATAGAAAATGTATATATTGAGCTAAAATATTCATACATACACAGAGAGAGAGAGAGAGAGAAAGAGCAGATATATATAGATATATACCTATATCTATATATATTAAAAATACCTTGTGATATTTTTTTTGCAATGTTCCTCAAGCTAACCTCAAATTTCTGAGATTAAATATTCCTCCTGCGTCAAGCAGTAAATATCTAGTAAATAATACGGACCAATGATACTTTGTAAGACACAACTAAGTAGCTCCCTCCTCCAAAATACCCCATGCAGTTGTAAAAATACTACTTTCCTGTATACCACGAACTGCTAGAAAGCTGTACAAAGGCAGAGCAAGTAAAAGAAACTATGCCATATCTCCATCATCTGCTCTACGAGCGAGAGGCATCTATTTACTAGCTAGGCATTCTGAATGGAGATTGGAATCTAATTTTCTTCATGAAGGCTACCTAGTATTTATTTTCTTTTCTCTCATATGTTTTGTGACATATTTGTGGACAGATCTCTCCCTGAAAGCTACTCATTCTTACACATTCCACATCTTGGTTAGTACCCTCACATCAGCCCCCTCACTAGGGAATGTAAGTATCTTTCCACCTTAGGTGTTTCCCTCATTTTCATCCATCATCCAGGTCATTTTTAAGTACTGGGACTCTTATCTACTTCTCACTGTTCAGTGGTCCCATCAGTGTGCACTGGGCTTCAGGTTTCTTTACTTTTTCCTCTTTATAATCGCATGATAATCTCCCTTTGAGTGTTATCAACTTCATACCTATTGCCACCAGGATAGGATTGAACCCAGGGCCTCAGAAATATGCTAAGTAAACGATATGCTATATATCCCTAGCCCAGAAACTTATTTTTGAGACAGGATCTTGGTGTGAATCCTGAGCTGACCTTGAACTTGCTGTATAGACTATACTGGTCTTGAACTAAAAAAATGTAGCTTTCCTGTCCCCAAACTCATAATCCTCCTGCCCCAGCCTCCTGAAAGCTGAGGTGACAGGTATGTGCCATAATGCCTACTATTATGTCTGTGCCTTTACATTTTTCAGTATTCATGTTTGACTCAGTTTGAGACTGTAAAACTTATAAGCAAGACGTCACTGGGTGAATGTCCTCCTAACTTCTAATCTAAAGTTGTTTTCAAATTCAATTTCTCCACTGTTTTTTCCCCCAGATTTGGAGATGCTGTAAAAGGGAATTTGGTTGTAGGTACCTTATCCTGGCCATCCCCATGGGTGATTGTTATTGGCTCCTTCTTTTCAACATGTGGAGCTGGACTTCAGAGCCTCACAGGGGCCCCTCGGCTACTACAGGCTATTGCCAAGGACAACATCATACCTTTCCTTAGGGTGAGTGATGGTTTGCTGTGCACTCTGCTTTTTTTTTTCCTCGGGTTATATGAAAAATGTTACCTTTTTTAGCTTAAGAATTGGGAGATCATAAATGTAGAGACATGTAGAGTTTTAGTACAAGGTCCTCAGAATCCTTTGTATGTGTTTATATATGCTTGCTATGAAGTTACTTTTCAGATATCTGAAATGGGCACATTGTGTCGGTGCCCCCATGCCTGATGATTTTCCTCATATATACAGGTTTTTGGTCACAGCAAAGCTAATGGGGAACCTACCTGGGCCTTACTTCTAACCGCTGCCATAGCAGAACTGGGAATTCTCATCGCCTCCCTGGATCTCGTGGCCCCAATTCTTTCCATGTAAGAGCCACTTTATTTGCAGCTATGGTTGCTTAATGATAAATAACATGATTTCTATCAGTCATCCAAAAGTAGTGATGCTGACAGAGTTGACCAAACATAGACTCCACTTTACTAAAAGAATATTCCTGAGATGGCTCAGTGGTTAATAGCATGTTTGGGTCTTCCAGAGGACCTAAGTTCAGTTCTTAGCATGCATGTCAGGTGGCTCACAACCATGTATAAGTCCAGTTCCTAGAGACCTACACTGACCTCTGTGAGCACTCATGTGAGCACACACATACAATTAAAATAAATCTTTAAAAGAATATTCCTGAGAACTTTTATGTAAGGCTAGCTTATATAAATGACTGTGGTTTTATGAAGGGAGGGGTCCTACATATAAGTAACTTGTATAACTTCAAAAGTTCCTTGAGTCCCTACCTTCTTTCCCTTCTGTTCCCCCTCCCCCTTTTCTTCATAATGCTTGTATGCACTAGGCTTGTTCTCTACTGCTGAGCTACATCCTCTAGCCCCTGCCTTTATTTTATGAGTCAGTAACAGTTGATTTCACTGTTGGCTTCTATTCGTTTACCTGTGCATTACTAATGACTTACTGTCTACCTGACACTGGGAATATGAAGCTGTATAAGACACACAGTCTCAAGGAACTGATGTTAAGTAAGGAATCCATGAGTCTCTCATAAAGTACAATGAATGAAGAATGGTAAAGGTAACTACTGGGTGCCACAAAAGCATGGCACATAGACAGAGGGGAAGTTTCTGTAGGAAGTGGCATGTATCTTGAAGATAACTAGTTATTTGTGTCTGCAGTTCCAGGGGATTCAGCGCCCTCTTGTGGCCTCTGCAGTCACTAAGCACAGTTTGCTGCATATACCCTTATATTATATGTAAGGGCAAGACACCCTTACACAGAAAAGTAAATAAATCTTCACTCAGTATGGTGGTACACACCTTTTAATTCCAGCCCAGGAAGCAGAGGTAGACAGATCTTTATAAGTTTGAGGCCAGCTTGGTCTATATATCTAGACAGTGAGTTCTAGGATAGCCAGAGTGACATAAATGAGACTCACACTCTCTCTCTCTCTCTCTCTCTCTCTCTCTCTCTCACACACACACACACACACACACACACACACACACACACAAGTATGTGTGTGGTGGGGAGACCAGAAGAGGATAGTGTTGAACTAGAAATTGAAAAAGGAAGGGCAAGCCTGAACCGAGGTGAGGGCACTAAAAAAAGAAAATAAAGAAGTGTTGGGAGTTTGAAGTAGGCAGAATTCTAGTTCTTGATAGGCAAATGCAGGGGGAGAATAAATAAGAAGTAGAAATATGGATTAAGTCCTGACCATCTGGGTAAAGAATGGTTGTGCCAGGCCCAAGAGATGGCTCAGTGGGAAGAGCACTCTGCTCTTTCAGAGGTCCTGGGTTCAATTCCCAGCACACACATGTCTACTCAAAATTTTCTGTAATTCTAGTCCAAGGGGATCCAACACCCTCTTCAGCCTCTACAGGCTCTCAGCACACACATGGTACACAGACACACATGCAGGAAAACACATACACACTTTTTTTTGTGTTTGAGACAGGGTTTCTCTGTGTAGTCCTGGCTGTCCTGGAACTCACTCTGTAGACCAGGCTGGCCTCAAACTCAGAGATCTGCCTGCCTCTGCCTCCCAAGTGGATTAAAGACGTGTGCCACCACTGCCTAGCCAAAAAAATTTAAAAAAAAAAAAAAAAAAAAAAGGTGTCATCAGCCAAAAGAGAGAAAGAACATTGGAAGGTAAACAGGGAGGAAAGGCTTTTAAAGTTTCTTTAAATGGTTGGTGCTTTATAAATAGGGTTTAGTAGTGCGGAGGCCTCCAGTTATCATTTTATAATAATTCCGCTTACTGTTTTTATTCCTTCAGGTTTTTTCTCATGTGTTACCTCTTTGTGAACTTGGCTTGTGCCTTGCAAACATTACTGCGAACCCCCAACTGGAGGCCTCGATTCCGCTACTATCACTGGTAAGTCTTCATCTTCCTCCTCGTCTTTCTAGAAATCTAGGATACTCTGGGTTCTCAGTACAGTTTTTTAAATTGGCCAGCCATTCCATACTATTTTGATGTTCAATTGTTGCTGGAATTCCTTCTTTCCTACTCTTTCATAACTGTTATGTATCACTTTATAATAAGGTAACAGCCACGGAAACATAAGGTGCTTATGTACAGGCTGCTTTCAACCTTATGGTTCATCTTCTTCTTCCCTGTGCGTGCCTACCTCTGTTCTCTCTCAGCTGAGCACTGGATCCTTATCCGTACTCATTTTCTCATCAGTTTTCATTCTCAAACTGTTAGCAGAATTTCACTTAGTAACTCAGGGTGTGAGCTGTGAAGTTAGGTAACCCAAGTCCAGAATTCACCTTCACTACTTCCCAGTCCTGTAATCTTCTTAAAAGCATACAGGCTTCTGAAATCTTATTTTAGTAATTCATAACAGGGAGTAATACCTCCAAAGTGCATGCTAGTCCAGTGCTGGTACATAGTAAAGCTCTCAGTGAAAGGCTATGGTGCCGTGGTAAAGTTTTGCCAGTCCTGAAGGAGCCATCTGGTTTTTTCTTTCTTTCTTTTTGGGGGGGGGGGGGGATTAGATTATTCTAGGTTTTGGCTGGTTAGTTTTTGGGTTTTGGTGTTTTTATTTGTTTTGTTTTGTTTGAGACAGGATCTCTCTGTGTTGCCCTGGCTGTCCTGGAACTCACTTTGTACATCAGGCTGGCCTCGAACTCAGAGATCCACCCGCCTCTGCCCCCCAGGTGCTGGGATTAAAGGCATGTGCCACCACTGTCCAGCTGTCATCTGTCTCATCGCTTTCCTGTGATGACACAATCATGTGGATTGTCATGTTCGTGTGTGTGCTGTGCTGTGCTGTGCTGTCTTCTTTCCTTACTCCTCCTTCTCTGGCTCCACTTAGTAGTAATGGCCAGTGATGGACATTTATACAGCAAAACTATCCTCTCCCCTAGTTTTAACATTAGCTGAAAG
Source organism: Rhynchomys soricoides (assembly GCA_019843965.1). Lineage (NCBI taxonomy): Eukaryota > Metazoa > Chordata > Mammalia > Rodentia > Muridae > Rhynchomys > Rhynchomys soricoides. Next base: position 541,475 of record JADRCH010000088.1, read on the forward strand.
TTTGTGGTGAGCACTGTTAGTGTTCTATTTTAGTCTCCAAAGTAACAATTCTTCTGTTCACACTTGAACATTCATCATAGAGCTAGAAAGGCAATACTGCAAACAAAGGGGCTTCAGTAATACTTTATCTACATAATTTATTTGCTCAAAACAGTCACTACTAGTGTCTCTTTAAGTGCTATTAAAAGCTAAGTGCTAAGTGCTTTTCAGCACTGGATTCTACAGTTAAGGGGAATTACATACTCCTAGAAATGTTAGGAATACTTACAAGAAAAATATTTAATATCACATTTCAGATTCCTGATGGTAGTCAACCCCTGCTTTTCCAAATAAGTACTAATTGTCCTTGAGGCAGATAGCACTGTAGCACCCCTCTTCATAGTTCATGATTGTCCAGAAACAGGAAGGCATAGGGTTTTACCCCATATAGGCTGGTGTGAAGGCTCAGTGGTAGATGGCCTGCCTACATGTACAAGGCATTGGGTTTGAGCCACAGTACCAGAAAGAAGAAAAGAAAAAGTAAAAGTCATTGCTACAGCAAACATATGAGGATTTTTCTCTAATAACAATTTTCATTATATTCAATATAAGTTCTGTCTGTAATTAACTGGAAATTAATATGTACCAACATTAACACTTATATATTAATGTATTATAGTATATATTAGAATATATTATATTAATATATTATATATTAATGCATTATATTGATTATATAATTTATAATAGAATTTTAATGTTAATTTTATATTATATTAATAATATATTTTATATTGTATAATTGTGCATTGTATGTTATATTAATTATATATAAATATATATAACATACATTGATATATAGCTTATATTAATTTATAGATACATAAATTTGTGTGTGTGTATGTATATGTATATGTATACATACACACACACACACACACACACACACATATGTATAAACAACCCCCACCATAGTCTAGGAAGCACCCCTCAAACTGTTGTCTTTCCTTTCTGCTTAAGACACTTCTTGATTTGTATTTTTTATTTTCATTTTCCAGGGCCCTCTCTTTCATGGGAATGAGTATCTGTCTAGCTCTGATGTTCATTTCTTCTTGGTATTATGCCATTGTAGCTATGGTAATAGCTGGCATGATCTACAAGTACATTGAGTATCAAGGGTGAGTTTGAATTTTACCTTCATCACTGCTGAAAGGGGCAATCAAGAATGGCTGGTTTGGCCATGCATGGTATCCCAGTAGACAGGAGGCTGAAGCAGGAAGATTGCAAATACAAAGCAACCTGGGCTACATATCAAAATTCTCCCTCACCAAAAAGGAAGATAGGATGGCTGAGTGGTTAATAGCACTTACCACTCTTCCACAGGACCATAGTTTGGTTCCCAGAACTCATCAGGCAGCTCTCAACACACGTCACTCCATCCCCAGAGGATCTGACACCTGTTTATCTCTAGAGACACCTGAACATCCATGATCGCGCACGTGCGCGTGCCCACACACACACACACACACACACACACACGCACAAATACTTTTTAAAAGTATAACCCAAATGTAAACAGCTTAGCTAACATTTTCAAGCAGGGGATAGTATGAAATACAATTGATCCTGAATAATGTTGAAATAACCAAAGCCTCCAACCTCCAAACATGGGAAGAAATTATACTCTGACTCAGATTACTTTGGCTTTACTTTTCATTATTTTCAAAATTACAATTATCAGTAATTTCCTAATCTGAATTGCTGTTCCACATTGCTGCTGTTGAACAGATCCACACAGGGTTAAGTGAGTTACCCTGGCAGCCTGTACTGTGGACCATCTGTAGGGTGGTTGATCTCACAGTGGGTTCTTCATGCTAGTAATGGTCAACAGATAAACCACAACAATGAGTTTTGATCTTTTACCTTGTACATATTTTACGGTTAGATTTAGAAAATCCTAGGTTTTATTTTTTTAAACTTCTACGCACTATAATGTAAACTGACTATCCCTCTTTTTTCTTTTTCTCCCAAGGGCTGAGAAAGAATGGGGCGATGGTATCCGTGGGCTGTCGCTCAGTGCAGCCCGCTTCGCTTTGCTCCGTCTAGAGGAAGGACCTCCTCACACTAAAAACTGGAGGTAAAGCAATCACAAAGCAGAGCTTTGTTTGCCCATAGCTAACACACAGCTGTACTCTCTTAATCACCAGATAAAGAAATTAAGTGGCTCAAGGAACTGCAGTCAAGTTTTGAACTATCCCCTAACCTTGCTGCCTGACTGTTGTTATGTATTTACTGTTGCTATTCTATGAATATTGGTCAGTTTCAGATAACACTGAGAACATTCGAAATAACCAGGAACCCTCATCTTCCCATTCCACTGATTCCATCCTTCTGTCAAAGTTGAATGCTTTGTTAAGCACCTCCTGAGCCAAAGGATAAAGTTACCATCTGTTTCTCACACCCACGTGCCTTCTCCTCACCTCTTCACAGGCCTCAGTTGCTTGTACTGCTGAAGCTGGATGAAGACTTACACGTCAAGCACCCTCGCCTCCTCACCTTTGCCTCACAGCTCAAGGCAGGAAAGGGACTCACTATTGTGGGCTCTGTCATCGTGGGGAACTTCCTGGAGAACTATGGTGACGCTCTAGCAGCAGAGCAGGTTAGGAGCACTGACTGTCTCTGGGTCTATGCTTCTCAAGCATTTGTGCTCTCCAGGCTTAAAAGACCAGCACTGCTATCAGGAAAAGGGTACTGATTCTCTCCCCAAATGGTAAACCTTTTATGTTATCATATAATAAAAGTTGAAAAATCCTTTTATTCCTACTTACTTGAAAAATGCTTTTCTGAGCTTGGCGTGGCAGTGCATGCCTTTAATCCCAGCACTCAGAAGATAGATAGATCTCTGTGAGGCCAGCCTGGTCTTTGCAGAGAGCACCAGGACTACATAGAGAGACCCTAACCCACAAAACAAACAAAACAAAAGCTTTTCTGTATGTACCCTTGACAACAGATTTCCTAGGAAATCAGAGAGGACAATAAAGCATTTGAAAGGTATAATAGATGTAAAAAAAAAAAAATCAGTTTAAAAGGATGGATATAAGTGTTTGTTGACCCACTTTGAACGTAAGGTTCAATAATATTTTTAAAAGATTTATCAACTTATCACAAAGCTGAGTTCAAACAAATAGGAAGGTCTCAGATTTCTAAGTTATACCTTTCCCTGTGTGACCTAGGCCTTCAACTTAGTACTGACTTTTGAATAACCATATGCCCTCAAACAGGAGCCAGAATAGATATCTATTCTTCCCATTTAAAGCATTACCTGTGAGATTATCAATAAACATAATTCCTAGTTAGACTCCAAGTATGTTGATCTGGAAGGAAGAGAAATCATGTTGATATTTATTTGGCTATGGAGAAGGTTCCTAAATCTTACACCAGCAATGGCAAAGGTGACTTTTCTTTTTACCACCTTTTGTATGGAATCAATAGAATTTAGTTTGCTATTTCTGATTACCTGTGCAGAACAGGTTCTTCTGTGTAAAGACGTGTTTGTTGTAATACTTTCAATGATGGAACTAATCCTGTCGTTTGGGAGAAACTGTCAGCTGTCACTAAATTATTAGTGGATTTTATTTCAGAGTACAGACAGCTCTTACAGAGAAACCTGACTTTGGTTCCCAGCACCCCTGTTGGGCAGCTCGTAATCATCTGTAACTCTAGCTCCAGGGAGTCCAACGCCTCTACACACACACACACACACACACAATTAATTTTTAAAATTAATCCATTTTAAAAAAAACTAGAAATTCCAGAAACATTAACCCAGATGACAAAAATTAATTTTTTAAAAAGCATGTGGTTACAAGTGAAGAGTCTTACCCTAGATAACCACTGATTTGTCTTTGGGAAAATCATACCCATTTTGTACATCATTATTACCTTTCCAACAAAGGAGAAAGGTAAGAAGAAATGGGCATATGATGCTATCTCTAAGTTAGCTTGACTAAATGCAGAACTAATAAATGCAGGTGTCCTTACCATTCAAATGTCACGATAAATATAAGAAGGGGGAGGGAGAAAGGGACACCTTATCTGAGAAAATTCTGAGGTGAAACTTCCAGGATCATCAGACTAAGTTTCTTGAAAAATAAGTCAGGGCATGCCTGGCATGACAAGAATATGGTGTTTACCCTAGTGAACTTTACCCTGTCAATCAAACCGTGTCTAGTATTCACTTTTTGGACATCCCTGTGCTCAATGCTTCACCTGAAAGGGAAGCACGCAGAATAGAGGAAAAGGGAGAGGAGCTACATATGGACAGCCAGCTACAGATATAAGTACAGATGATATAGACAAAATAAAAGCAAGCAAACCAAAGATGACACTTCACTGAACACATTTAACTTCCTGAAGTTTTTTGTGGAGATAGTCTTATGTAGAATTTGGGGAGAGATGGAAATACAGAAGTTCGACGGATTGAGTCCAGGGTAAAGCAGTTGAAGTTTTGTATCTTTTTCAGACCATCAAGCACCTGATGGAGGCAGAAAAGGTAAAAGGATTCTGCCAGCTGGTGGTGGCTGCCAAGCTGAAAGAAGGCATTTCACACCTCATCCAGTCCTGTGGCCTTGGAGGCATGAAGCACAACACGGTGGTGATGGGCTGGCCCAATGGCTGGCGTCAGAGTGAAGATGCTCGTGCTTGGAAGACTTTCATTGGTACAGTGTCCTATATTAACCTGAGGGCCCAGAAGGGGGACTAGATTAAATCTCTGTCACCTTAACCCCCATCCTAAGGTTGAGCCCATGCCAGCCACCTAAACACTAACAACCTGATGTTAACCTGCCCTCTTCACCTTTACGTTTACATCCACACAGTATTTATCTGTGTCAAGTCTCAAACTGTCGTCTTCATTCTGATGACCCCACAGGAACTAGAAGGGTTCATCTTTTATCAGACTTTGACAGATTCATGCGTTAAATATGTAGTATAAAGCATCCCTAGTTACCTACACCATAGTTCCCCATTCAGTTAGTGGCTCTCCAGACATCAGTCAGTGACCTCCGCTTCTTAGTAAAGTGTAATGTATTAATAGGACACATTATTCAAAAAAATACCAATGGGTGTTACCTTTCTTTCCTGAAATGATGGGAAGCAAAGCCCAGAGATTGTTTGCATATCCCGATTCGCTCTTCTCTCCACAGGCACAGTTCGAGTGACAACTGCGGCCCATCTAGCCCTGCTGGTGGCTAAAAATGTCTCCTTCTTTCCCAGCAATGTGGAACAGTTTTCTGAGGGCAACATTGATGTATGGTGGATTGTGCATGATGGGGGCATGCTCATGCTATTACCATTCCTGCTGAAACAGCACAAGGTATTCTGGACCACTCTCTTTATCTCTTGCTGTAGTGGTGGGACTTAAAATCTGAAGGAGCAGGGCTTATTCCCATAATCCCAGCTCCAGCCTTATGAGAAGTAGAGTGGGTTTAAGGTTTTATTTTTTAATTTTACTTTGTTGTTATATTTTATACCAATCCACCTTAAGTGAATTCCTACAAGCTTACTAAAATTCCTGTATAACAGTGTTTGTTAAAATCAACCAGAAAAACCAGATAAAAGAATGCATCAGTTTCAGGTACACTCCTGGATGTCCTGGAACTTGCTGTGTAGACCAGGCTGCCCTTGAACTCACAGGGATCCACCTGCCTTTTCCTCCTGAGTGCCGGGATTAAAGATATGTACCACCATACCCAGCTTTCTATTAAATTTGTCTGGTATCATGGCTATGCTGTTTGAATAAAGCACTTCCCCTCCCCATATGAAGCCAGCAGCTGTTCTGCAGTGGGCAGCAGTTTGGTGTCCTCTAAATCAATTATCTGTAGGTAGTATTCTATCCATTGTAGATTGATAGTCAGTTTACACTGTCTCCCTGCATTTTAGGGATGCTGACTGCAAGCCCTGATTATTCTACCCATGCTTCTGACTTATGGGTTTGCATGCCTCCCTTCCTAGATAGTTAATTTACTGGACATGCTTACTGAATCCAGAGAAAATGGTGTTACATTTACTGGTTTATAATTTTAAAATATTACAAAAGACAAAGATAATGAGATATACAGGGCATAGAGGCAAGGAGCTTGTGTACCCTTGCTGGCAGGAACTGTACCTTGCTTTCCAGGAACTATCTCATGCCCAGTTATCCAGAAGTTCCCCAAAGTTCAGTCTAGGATGGTTTTTATGGAGGCTTTCATACATAGGCCTGACAAGTTATCCACCATTGGTGGTCAACTCCACCCTCAGCCCCTTTGTCCTTCCAAGAATTTTGCAAGTTATGTGCCAGGAGTCAGGGACAAAAACCAGTTTCACAATACTACATGAACAGTTTTTTTCTGTAATGAAATTAAGAACATAAAACCAGGAATGGTGAAATGTGCCAGTAATCCCACCACTCAGAAGGCCAAGCCAGGGCATAGTGTTAACTTAGAATGTATTTAATATGTTGCTTAGTCAGTCTTATCAGGAAGCAAGAAACAAATACTTGATACTACACCAAGGTCATTCTAGACAGAAATGTCTCTTTTTAGGAAGTCACTTTTTTCCAAACTTCTTGCATCTAATTTTCCACGTACACATGGCATTGTGTCAGGTTTGGCGAAAATGCAGCATACGGATCTTCACAGTAGCCCAACTAGAAGACAACAGCATCCAGATGAAGAAGGACCTGGCCACCTTCCTGTATCATCTACGCATTGAGGCAGAAGTGGAAGTGGTGGAGATGGTGAGGAGTAGAGTTTGAAATAGAAAAGACTAATACTCCGTCAACCCTAGCTTTCTTCCTAGAATCTAGTTTGGGATACTACTCAGCTATAAATGTGTGCTTTAATCACCCAGGCCTAACAAAACACTAAGTAATTGACCTAAGTAAGTAGAACATGTAAATGTTTGCAATTGATTTTTTTTTTAATTTGATTTCCTTTAAAAACTTTGTGTTTGTAATTACAGAGTATAAGTGTGTATGTGTATGGGTCAAAGGGTGATATACAGGAGTCAGTTTTTCCTTCTGTCATGTGAATCTCTGAACCTAAAATTGGGGCATCCGATGTGGCAGCAAGTGCCTTTACCCACAGGGTCATCTTCCTACTCCTGGGGTTGCTTTTTGTTTGCTTTGTTATTTATTACACAGCTCTGACATAGGTCCCAAATCCTAAGCTACTTAGTTTATTAATATTTAATTCATGCTAAAAAGTCACACAACTAGTTTTGTGTGTTTTGTTTGAAGGAACTGAATAATGATTAGATCACAGAAAAAACTCAAAAGCCTCTATATTTAATTTGCATCCCCCAAACCATGTGTCCTTATCCCCGGAGAGTGAACAAAGGAGAAGGGAAAGGTTGCTGTGGTGGCAGTTCTTCTGAATTAGGTCATGTGTAAAAGTAAAACCGGGAAGGAGGGCTAGAGAGATGGCCCAGTGGGAAGACCATTAGCTCCACTTCCAGAGGACCCAGGTTCAATTCCCAGCACCCACATGACAACTCACAACTGTTTTTAACTCCAGTTTGAGGGGATCTGACACCCTCACACAGACATACATACAGGTAAAACACCAGTGCACACAAAAATAATAAATTTTTAGAAGATAAAAACAAAAATGTGTGGTTAACTCTTCTTTGTGCCTACTTTGTGTGCTGTCTGTGGCAGCATGACAGTGACATATCTGCCTATACATATGAGCGCACCCTGATGATGGAGCAGAGGTCCCAGATGCTTCGGCACATGCGGCTGTCCAAAACAGAACGAGACAGAGAGGTAAGACCTTGCTGAATTGACCTGATCTTGTTCCATGAGGCCTGTCAGTGATATAAAAAGACAGATACTTTCTTTTTCTTTTTCTCAGTTACTCCAGTATAACCTGCTGTCTTCAACACATTTTAAGCATGAGAAAAAGAATAGTAAAAATAACTGTGTTTGACCTTCTCCAGGCACAACTGGTGAAAGATCGAAACTCAATGCTCCGCTTAACTAGTATTGGCTCTGATGAGGATGAGGAGACAGAAACTTACCAGGAGAAGGTGCACATGACTTGGACCAAGGATAAATACATGGCATCCAGGGGGCAAAAGGTTAAGTCAATGGAAGGATTCCAGGACCTACTTAATATGCGTCCGTAAGTGTGTGCACTTACAAGCTTATCCTATAATACAGTATCCTAGACAGTGGTACATATGTGACTACCTGAACACAGTCACAAAGCATGGGTGTTTTCATCTTACCTAAATCAACTATTATTGTCTGCTTATGAAGATTCGTTCCCAATTTTAAACACTGGATACAAGCTAACCATCTTTTTCTCCTCCACATAGTTCATTTCTATATTATTTGTCTATCATTATAAAATAGGCAAACAAAATGAGAAAACTAGGCCAGCGAATTAATAGCTTGTAAAGATGCCAGCTGCCAAGCCTTAGTACCTGAACTCTATCACCAGGTCTCACCTCTTGTAAACTGGTGGAAGGGAACCAACTTCCAAAAAAGCTGCCTTCCTACTTATACACACAACCTTTAAAGAATGAGAAAACTAGAGATGCTAATATAACAAAGAAATTATTACGTTATCCATAGTCAAGTGGAAAAGCTCTGAGCCCCAAAATAAAGAATATTTAAACTGGTTTTCTTTTTTGCCTTAACTATTTGCTTTCTTTATACTCAGGGACCAGTCTAACGTGAGGCGGATGCATACTGCAGTAAAGCTCAATGAAGTTATAGTTAACAAGTCCCATGAAGCAAAACTGGTTTTGTTGAATATGCCCGGACCACCCCGAAACCCTGAAGGTGATGAAAACTGTATCCTTTCCAACAGTGAACCTGCCAATGGGGGGAAAAAATTCTTCTCAAGACAGCTAGGTAGTGGTTAAAGTCACTGTGTTCCCCATTTCCTTCTTTGGGGGGAGCTTAATGTCATAGGTAAAGATGCTTCCAAAGTTGTGAGATTAAGTGATAGGAAGCTGGGGCAGCGGATTATTATGTTCTCTCTGAAACCCAATTATACCAAGGTGGTAAATTTGCAATGACTTGTAATTTTCAACAATAAACCTAGAGACAGAATACCATCCATTCTCCTTTTCAAGATCCTCACTCTGCAAAGCTGCTTTCTTTTGGATAGAGTTAGGTAAGCACTTGAGACTTCCTAACGGAAGTGAGAAAAAGACAAAGGGTTCTTCTTCATCCCAGGGTCGTTTTTATGGGAACCCTCCAGCCCTGTACTGATGCAGACTGGCCCGTTCTTAGCAACACCAGCATTGGGGAGGCAGAGGCAGGCAGATCACTGACTTTAGGCCAAGTTAGTCTACATAATGAGTTTCAGACCAGCTAGTGTTACACAATAAGCTGTCTGAAAAGCATTTGTGAGTGTGTGTGTGTGTGTGTATATGTGTATTATACAAATGCTTTCAACAGTGGAGCCATCTCACTGCTAACTCAGTTTTAAATCACATTTAGAAAATAACAAATACAGGCTGGGGCTGCCGCTCAATGCTTGTCTAATATGCGTAAGGCTTCTGGTTCAGATCCAAGTACTTGGAGAATGGGGTACAAATGAGAATGTCTTGTATTAAATACACAAAGGGATTCCAGGATTATTTTATAAGTTTAAAACTGAATCCAATTCCAGGCTTTGTGGCAAGCCTATGATCTCAGTAAAATTTACAAATGTCTATCTGGGTGCCATAGCTAATCAAGATCAGCCTGAGCAATTTAGTGACAGCCTGTCTCAGAATTTTAAAAAATTAAAATCAGAGCAGGTTAAGTAGCCCCACATAGTAGGGTGTTTGCCTAGCAAGCACAAGGCCCTAGATTTAATGCATAGCACTGCTGAATGAATGGATGGGTGGATATAAATGGATGTTGAGTCAAGTTCAGGCTTTTCCTATTTGGAGTATACAATTAAGAAAAAGCATGTTCAGTTTGCAGGTCTATGATCAAATAAACCTAGATTACTGATGCCAGGTTATAAAGTGCACTATTGATCATCCTATTTCCTTGACAACTTCTGAAGACATGGAATTTCTAGAAGTACTCACTGAGGGATTAGAGCGAGTCCTCCTTGTCCGGGGTGGTGGCAGTGAAGTTATCACCATTTACTCATAATCAGCTGTGGGAGATTCTGCGTGGTCCGACCTTCCCTAAGACTCATCGTCCATGGAGATGATAGCTCTTTCCTACCACCCCCACTCTATTCTTGCAGAGCTGAGCCCTAACTATGCTCTTGGCTGCAATATGATCTGCCATCCCAGCAGAAGCAAATATTTCCTCAACAGCAGAATGGTCAAGTCCTAAAAGCTATTTCTATGGCAGGAGAAGGCAAGTCAAAATTAACAAGCTAAGCCAAAGGGAACCTTTTGGCACACAGACGGTAACGAGTTAGTAAAACATATGCTAGAAATCTAACAACAGAAAGCAAGTTCATATCTAACATTCAGGATGAGTCTCAGAAGACATAGGTCAGTGAGCACCAGAAAGTTAACCAGCAGTTAAGCCTCACCTTAGTAAACAATGAGTTACCCTTATAGAGACAGCCTGCAGCAAGCTAGGATGAAACATAGCTGCAGCCTCTACTTCCTCAAAACTTAAGATTCCCCCCATTTTTGTTGTCTGTACTGTACCACTGTATATTTTAACTGTCTTTGTTTTAAAACCCATTCTGTGGTTATAATGCAGACAGTAGTGTTACTATAGAAACGTTTTTTTGAAAGGTAAAAATGTTTTTTCAGGTTTCCAAATTGCAGAACTAAGGGGATTCCAAAGAGTGCCTATTAAAATGTATAGAAACACAGTGGTTAGCTATGCAACACAAAGCACACAAGCTATTATCTAAGAAATGTGGGTTGTTATGTAGTTAACCAGAAGGGTCTCTTCTACTCTTAGTAGGCATTGGTCTAAAAAACAAACAAACAAAACCTGTGAGGAAGAGACGTTAGGGCTATGTGATGCCACCTCCAAGGCCCCAGGGTTCAGAGGAGTTCAGCAGTGGAACTGGGGGTGTGAAAGCCATACCCTTTCCACTGTGCCACAATCATCTGCCGACACTGGCAGACAGGTTTGCATCGGCCTGACGAAAGCACCTTTCCTGTGTCAGTCTGTGGCCTCTTTACCAAAGCCATAGTGCAGATTTGAGGCACTCGACCTCCATGCCCAGAGCTGAGCTTTTCCTAGTTCAATATTATTATTCATTCTGACTCCAGAAACTTGGCTCTGAAACAAATGGTTCACTGAGCCAATGATCTGCGTATTGGTTTTGTTTTCAGAAAGCTCTAAATGTGCCAAGGAAATACTTGTGTAAGCTCAGATTCTTTTTTTTCTAATTTACTGATCACATAGGCAGCCTTTGTGGCTGAGCAGTATTTTCAAGTATGTGAAACCTCCATATCCTTCACAAGACAGTTACTTAAGAAACTGTCTTCTTGCTTACATTCATGGCTGCTTTTAAATTTCCTTTCATTGATGGTAAACTGTGCCACTCTCCATACCCTGTAGGACAAGGAACACCCAGAAATCGACCCAGAGAGAAGAAAACCCTCCAATATGGCTTAAGAAGCTGAGTCATATGGTTTGTTCCTCGTCCTCCCAGGCCCCCTTGAGGGAGCAAAGGATACAGAATTGTTTCCCTAGCCTCCTGCAGAGGGTAGAAACTGTTCCTAGTTCTCTTTCCAACACTCCATTGCATACTTGAGTATAATCCCCTAGGCTCCAAGGCATTAACTGCCCGTTCTGTAAAAGCCAGCCTGCCCAGGAACTGCCTAACCCATCTACCCCTGACCAAAGTGACATATACTTTTTCCATATCAAACAAACATAGGAAGAGAATAAGGTTGCTTTTAGAAAGGCTGTTTGTGGCTAGAGCTACGCAAGAATCTGTTAAAGGGTAAGAGAATAGTGGCTATTAATTAGCTATTACTTCAGTCCCCAAGACAAAAATCACTGTTACATGGAAAAATGGTTATTAGACCAGATTTATACTCATCTCTTGTCTAGAACTTTTCATGTCTATGTGTTGCTTATGTTGTCTGTCTGCAAAGTGTCTTATCTCTTTTAATCACTGCAAATAAAGCAATACTGAAAACTTGAGAGAGAAAATGCACCTTAGGGGAAGGGGCCAAATGTTTCTAGAGGGAAGAGGAAGACCTTCTCCTGCCTTCTTATGAGACCCAGCTTTTGTGTCTAACCTATGAGTTTAGCAGGGCAGGCTGTAACATTCCTTCTCCCCCCGACTGGCCCTCAGCCAGTTTGAATTGCAGGGCCTGCTTGACAGGTGCCAGCTTCCTCATGGCAGAGGAAAAGTCGCTGCTTATCATCTTCTGTTGCCTCTTTTTCTTGTGGCCCCAAGGATCCCACCAATCCTCATTCCCCCTAAATGTTTTAAAAAAAAAAAAAAAAAAATCCTTAATGTGGATATAAGTTACACTGTAAGCATATTTACATGCTCTTTTTTTCTAGTTTATTTTTCTTTTCATCATGTATAATTTTAATCCAATGGTAGTTTCTCACACCTTCCAAAAAAGTCTGCTTATGTGATATAGAAGTGAAATATTAAAATAGACTTAAGGGGAACTTGTGAAACATTAAAGCATTGTTCTCAACCATTTAATTTATTGAAAGGAGATGCTGCTACTTAGCAGCTGCTATTCTTTTGTTTACATAGAGTCTGGTTTTGTTTGTCTTGCTCTGTGCTGGGAACATTATAAATAAAGTTTTCTACATTATTTTCAGTCATAAGTTGTGCTATAGTTTCTTTTCTGCTGTCACATGCTGCACGCTGCCCTTGTAGAATCTCTCTCCTCACCACAGAAAAAATGCAAGCTTTTTGGCTCTTCTCAACATGCATGATTATTTTAAGTGAGAATGTTTAGGAGTGAACAGCTCAAAAATACAAATGAGGTCCATATACGTGGTGCTTTCTTGGGTTCACAGAAGTAATCCGCCACCACTGAACTCCATTCTCTAAAAAAGAAAACAGTAAAGAGGTGAATGGCAAACAACTTCTTAGTCAGTTACTGAATCACAGCTCTTCCATACATGACCGTATAACTTCCAAACTCCTGTAAACTTCCAACCCTTCCTTACTTAAGAAATGAACACTCGGGCCATCGAGAGTGCTCGGAGGATAAGGGCACTTGCTGCCAAGTTTGATGACCTGAATTCAATTCCCAAAACCCATGTTTTCAGTCAGAGGTTGTGCTACAGTTTCTTTTCTGCCAGTTAACTTGCAGGAGCAAGTTCTCTGACCTCCAAAACACACAAACACAAACACACACACACACACACACACACACACAGAGAGGCATGCAGTAAAAAAAACGTAAAAGTGTTAAGTGAACCGTCAATATCAACGCTAATTCTCTACCATCAAATTAACTAACTAGCTATTCACTGTACATTCTATTTGCCTGAAATTTAACTTTAACCATACCTCAGGGGGCTCAATAAAGGCTAGCCAATCTGATGCATGTGTAGGCAACAGTCCCATGGACTGGCACTTGTAAACAGCCAATGCCAAACCCATCAGGTTTCCAATGAGATAGACCAAACCTTGAAGAAACTTTTGACTTGAACTCTCCAGCATCTTGAAAGCTGTTGGGATTAACAGGTATTGTCAACATCATTTTTCTCCCATTATGAAACCTTGAATTTATACATACATACCCAAAAAAATATTATAAACGGTACCACTACTACCACCACCAAAAGACCCTCTAGCCAAAAATATGCCAGAGAATTTGCCTTCAATCCTTAGCACCCAGGGAAGGATTATTATTTTATGAATACTTACTGGCTGAAATGGCCATAAGTGCTTGAATGGGTCGCCAGGCCATCATACACACCATCATAGTAGGGAAGATGGAAATGGTATTGCCTGCCATGTACATGATGAAGAGGTTCATGGGAATCTGTTTGAGGGGACCCAGGGCGATGTCCCAGCAGCGCTAAAATAAACACATGGTTTAAACCTCTGATCACTACACTTCAGTCTCATTTACTGTATGACTGATGCTTAAGTGAGCAGAAGCTTCAGTTCTCTGCTAGACTGAACTGACTTTTCTGCTCCACTACCTCCTCAGATTGCTACAAGTTCCTCTACTTGTCTACCAATGTGCTTTTCCCTATATAAACTTTCTGGGGGTCTTTTGTTTTTCGAGATCGTTCCTCTGTGTAGACCTGGCTGTCCTGGAACTCCCTCAAGCTGGCCTAAAACTCAGAAATCTGCCTGCCTCTGCCTCCCAAGTGCTGAGATTAAAGGTGTGTGCCACCACTCACCACTGCCCAGCAAGTTTTGAGAAATTTATAATCTTTTTGTTACTTGAGACAAAATCTTGGTATGTCCAGGATGACCTCCAACTTGCAATCTTTTTTTTGGTAACATCCTCCAAAACTAGCAGAATTGTAGATATGCATGACCATACCTAGCTAGAAATTCATGATCTTAAGAACATATGAGAAGACTCAGCATCTATTTCATGAAAGTCAGACAAAGAACAAATGAAAGGATTTTTGAGAAGAAAACAAAAAAATGAGAGATCATCAAAGATAAGCTTGTTCTTTTGCAAGATTATAAATTCAATTCTGGTAAACCTGACAAATTAGAGGGGAGAAGACAACTCCTCCATGTCCAGAGGAAAAGGGGCAGCTTTACGGAGACTACAGGCAGTACACTCGCCATATTATAAACTTGGTGACTATTTGAAATTTTAGGAAATGGATACATTCCTAGAGATATGACTTGACAAATTGCATAAGAAAAAGGAAAAACAGTTCCATAGCAATTAGCAAAGCTGACCCTATAATTAAGCCCAGATCAGTTCACTTGGCAAATTCTAACCATTTAAAGCTAAAAATACAAGTCTTACACAAACTCCTTTGAAAGGAAACAAATCAAAACTAAAAATTCTACAATTCAAATCTCATTAATACCCAACCTTAAAAGACCATTATGAGAAATGTGTGTATGCATGTGTATTTATGTATATTTACAAAATAAAAATTACTTATGAATCTAAATACAAAACCTAACAAAGGCACTGGAGAGATGACTCAGTGTTTAAAAGTACTTGTTGTTTATTCAAGGGGACCGATGTTTAGTTCCTAGCACCCACATGGTGGCTCACAATGATCCATAACTCTAGAGCTAGGGGATCCAATATCTTCTTCTAACCTCTGAAAGCTCTAGGCATACACAATACATATACATATGTGCAGACAAAACACTGGTATGCATAAAATAAAAGAAAACTGATTCCTAACAAAATATGAGATATATAAATCTATGTAAAAATAACCATAACTATTTTGATTATTCACATTAAAAAAAACCAGCCATATTTGTAAATAACTTTCTGTAGAACACAACATTGTTATAGAAGTATTTTATGATCTGCCTTTTAAAAACCGTATCATTTAATAACTTACAATGTAATCATATTATAGTTTGATGTACTAAGATAAAACATTATGGGATAATACTTATCTAAAAATGATTAATGACTGTCATTTTCATATTGTAAAAACTGAAGTATGCATTCCATGAAATAAAAATCATTTGTTTGGCAATATTAAGGCTACAAGGGAATATAAGATACCAAGCACCTCTCTAAACACTTGGGACACCTCTGCTGTAAAATTCCTGCTAATGCAACTTACAAGAATGCTAAGACAGATGCTAAATAATATAAGCCATGTGTTATGTTCATAACATATAAATGAAAGGCTTGGCTATATATAATATTAGACCTCAAAGGGAGAACTAAGCAAGTTATGAAGGAATCCAGAGGAAGAACATTCTAAGCATAGAGAACAAACACAAAAAGCAGGGAAGGGGAATTTGTCTAGTATCTTTACAGAGCAGCAAGGAAATCATTATGACTACAGTAAACAAATGTAAAAATGGTAGGCAGGCCAAAGATGCTACAAGGAGTCTGACTGGTGCATGCAGAGTTATGTCTACTACTAAAACGACTTTTGGTTTTTACTCTGAATGAACATGGAATTTCAGACTGATTTTGAGTAGGGATGATCTGGCATGTTATTGCAGGATCGTTTTTGATGGCTGTGCTCGAAGACTGCAAGAAGGCCGAGGTGTGACATAACAAGACCCATTAGAACTCTATACAGAAAGGGATATTGAGAATTTGAGAAGGGGGAGACTTCAAAACAGGTGGTTTCATTGCAGGTATACACTGTTAAAGCTCATCAAAGGGTACCTCTTTAGACCTCCTAGAAAACACTTGGTAATGTTGGAAACATCTTTAGTTCACACAATTATACAAAGACATAATGGTACATAATGTGTAGAGACCAGGAGTACTAAACATCTTACAGTAAGTACCCAGCATAATTCTCCCCAACCAAAAAAACCAAACAAACAACTTAGCCCCAGGTAGAAAACTGCTGAAGTTGAGAAACCATGCTTTATCTTAAATAGAGGGATGGAGGGCCAGTTGATAGATGATTAGTCTACGGCTGGTGATGTAACAGTTGAAGGCAGTGAGAAATGATAGCAAGATTGGGATGTTTTGAAGGTAAAAGTAACACAATACCCTAACACACTGAAATTATGTCAGGGAACATATATGTAAGATCCTGTAATATGAATCTTTAGCAGTGTGGCTCTCGAACACTCAGGTAATGAACAGCTGCTTTACCTGTACTCCAGAGAGTAAGGTGAGACAGGACTGGCCCAAATGCTACAGTAACATCTAATACCTCTGTACCTTCTCCACCAGGATCCGGTCAGTCTCTTGCACGCTGGTATCAGGCACTTGCTTGTCCAAGTAACCGACTGGATAGAGTGAGTCTCCCTGTCCACTGCCCCGGTCACTTCGGCCCCTAAAGAACCAAACCAAATCAGACTAAAAGTGAGACTTCCCGAGCGCGGGTTTCCAGCCCTATCGACCACAGGAAAAAGAACCTCAAATGTAGCTACCCAAATTAGACCCTCTCGTGCATTCGTCAGTTCTCAGCCTATTGGAAAAACTAAAAGATCCTTGGGGAAAAAATAACTTCCACAGCACAAAAGCTCCTCTGGTAACATCTGTGTTACCAGTCGTGTCGGAGACTTAAACCTGAGGCCCAGGTCCGCTGGATCTCGGGCGGTTCCAGGGTAAGGATCAGACACCGAGCTTCACTCAAGAGACTTACCTGCTGCCTCCTCCCGGCCCACTCAGCTCAATGGCCCATTTGAATCGCCGGCCTCGGTTGGCCACCAGCCCCCCCTGGGTTGTCATGACAGCGGCCGCTGACTAAAATATCTTCAGCCTCCCGCCGAGGCAGCGTTCGTAGGAACTAGCGGCGAACGCAAGCTCTCCGACTTCTTTGCTTTCGCCTCAGTGCACTTCCGGCGCATAATGTGAACGTCACGCGCTCCCCGGAAACTTCCTGTCGGGCATACAGAAGAAAGAGTACCTGAGTTTAGAAAAGTCTCAAAGCTACCCAGAAGACTAGCTTTCTGAAACTTCTCTGCGAACACACCTCTCACTTGTGCTCTGGTCTCTTAGGTATGCGTCATCGAGCTGGAGTGAAGTCCGAAATGACAAGAATTGAAGCCAAGAAGAGCATGATATTGAAATCCTGTTTTTATCCTGCGGTCATCCGGAATTGGGTGTCCTTGAGCCAGTTATTCAACTTCTGAGTACTATGTGTCCACGTGTTGCAGGAGCTATATATTTGACTTGTTTTTCTTGTTTAAATGCTTTTTTCCATTTAATTCTCAAACTAACCCAATGAGGTAGACACTGGGAATGGAAAGATAGGTGGGTTCAGGATTTAACTGGTCTCCTTTTAAGACCTTTTACTACTTACTGTGCTACCTTGTCTAGGTTTAATTCATTGCTCCACCTGCCTCATGCAAAAAGATGGCTAATCGCCTAATTTTGATCTGTTGTGAGATTAAATAGGACCTGTAACTTTTATTTTATCATTAGACATGATCATTCCTGGAAAATGGAGCTTATATTCAATGGCTTGTCTATACTGTAATTTAGCCTATTACTGGAAAATTGTCTCTGCCCTCTCCCCCCTTTTATAATTGTTAGTGTGAAAATCATTTAGGGTATCTGTTCTTATTGTACTAGGAATGAACCTGCTACATCAAAGAGTATGTACATTTTAAAAGAATTATTATTTTAAATGCCTACTTTTTAATTATCAGTTGAAAAATAGTAGTTTTGGTTTTTTATTTACCTTTATTAATATTATTTCCAAGTTATTTGTTATGGCTGCCGTTTTGAGGAAAGGACTACAGTGACGGTGTGGTTGAGGATCTGGCTGAAAATGCCTCCGTGGCCAACTAAGAGTTTGGACTCTTAGAGATAATGGTGATCTGCACACATTTAAGATTCCCACCTCCACATCATTTTCCAGTTTGCAGTTCTATGTGCAGAGAAGAGAAAGTTATGAATCACATCCAAGGTAGCAGAGTGGTGGAGGGCATGAGATTTTATCATGTTACTTAGAACACTGCAACTTAAGACATTAATCTAGAATTTCCCATTTAAAATTTGTGGAACAAAGTTGAAACTAGGATAACTACATTCAATAACCTAAGCCATGAAAAGTAAAACTGTTGATTAAAACATTGTAATTAAATATGCCATGGTAGAAATAAGTTATACATATATAAAACAAAATATAAAATAGGATATCTATCACAAATGTTAATATGTATTAAGTAATAGTTTTCAGGTAATGTCTAATTTTTAGGGTACTCGTGTGCTAATAGATTTTTAATGAACATATTTTAAAAACATAAAGTTGTTTGATGAAATTACATATTTCTACTTAAAGTATTTCCTCGTTATATGAAAGTTTATAAATCACAGTTACTTTGTCCTCAAGGAGTAAGCCAGGAAATTTATTCCTTTACCCCAAGAATCTTCACTGTGTAATTTGCTAAATTGTATCTCAGAAAAAATGAAGCCATTGGAACAAGATGCTCACATCTAAGGTATTTTCAGTACTGCTAATATAATGTAATAAATCATTTTTAAAAATGGCAACAAGGCAGATATGGCTGCATTGGCATGTCAAACCTCAAAGTAGACTCCAAGGAGTTGAGGACTGAAATGACCAGCTCCTCAAAAGCTGTTGTCTGTACATGGGATATGTTATACTAGCTGGGCTGCCTTGTTGGCCTCAGGGGGAGAGGATGGGACTAGCCTCACAGAGACTTGAAGTGCCAGGTGGGGGAGGGGGAACCCCAGGGAGGCCAACACCAGTCAGAGGAGAAGGGGAGGGGGATTGGGGGTAGGGTTCTAGGGGATGACCACCGAGAGGGAGACAGGGAGACAGTGAGTGGGATGTAAAATGAATTAAAAAGAAAAAAAAAGTGACTAGCTCCTCGATGAGCGAACAACTCTGGGCCAGATAGCACTGCCACTGGCCCTAGCCCCAGTATGCCTGGCCTTCCAAGCCCTGCTCATTGAGCCCTTCTCCAGCCTCCAAAGTTTTCAGAAGTGATGAAGCCACAGGATTCTGGACACAGTGCCAACGAACAAGCTGTGCAATCAAGGGCCCCACGCCCATTCCAGAGACCCATTCCCCCAGTTAGAAAAATTTAACTGTCAAATGGTTACTAGAGAATTGCTTTTAGTTTTCTTTCCTTATCTGAAGTAAGTTGTTTTTCTTTTAAACCTATTTATTTATACAGGGTCCCACTATGTACCCCTGACTGGCCTTAAATTCAGAGATTAGCCTGCCTCATCTCCCAGAATTAAAGACATGTGACATGATGCAGGGCCTTTTTTGTTGTTTGTTTTGTGTTGTTTTTGTTTTTCTGTCTTTCTTCCAACTCCTTTAGCATCCAATAGAATATGGTAAGGGACTGCTCTCTGCATGTGGGAATGCTTCAGGAGAAAAATGAAGGACATCTCCACAAACTCCACTTGCTCATTTTCCTTGTTACTGTTTTTGATTGTTTGTATTTTATTTTGTTTTTTAAACAGGGTCTCACATAGCTCAGACCATCCTCAAAGTCATCATGTAGCCAAATGATAGCCTTGAACTCTCTCTCTCTCTCTCTCTCTCTCTCTCTCTCTCTCTCTTTTAAGATTTTATTTATAGGAGTACACTATAGCCATCGTCAGACACACCAGAAGAGGGCATCAGATCCCATTACAGATGCTAATGAGCATGTGGAAGAGCAGTCAGTGCTCTTAAACTGCTGAGCCATCTCTCCAGCCCAGCCTTGAACTCTTGATCTTCCTGCCTCTGCCTTCCAAGTATTGGGATTATAGTCCTGCACCACTGTGGCTAGATCAGCTTATTCTTTTGAAAAGATTATCAGACTATCATTAAAATAGAAATGTGTGTGTGTGTGCGTGTGTGTGTGTGTGTCTGTTTGTCTGTGTTTAAAAAAAAATGGGGTTTTGAGTGTGCTTTGTACGGAAAGGGACCAATGTGTGGTTTGTTTGTTTGTTTAATGTGGGGGATTTTAAAACTATGTATGTACATGTTCTTGTGTGTCTATGTGGATGTATGTGCATATATGTGCAGGTGTCTAAGGAGGCCAGGTGTCAGATTTGGGGCTTGTGTTACAAGTGGTTGGTAGCTGCCAGATCAGGGTACTGGGAATTGAACACATCTATAAGACCAGTACAGGCTCTTTAACCTCTGAGCCATGTTTTGTTTTTGTTTTTGTTTTTTTTTTCCATAATCCTAGGAAATCTGGATTCTAAACCTGAATAGGCTCAATTAGGGACCCTCTTGATCTTAATTTCATTTGTCAAATAAGCTTAGATGAGATGATTCCTAAGGTGCCCTCTAGTTCTAGAATGTATTGCACTTGCTGTCAACAAATATTATGTGCTGGTTGTGGTGGAGCCTGCCTGCAATCCCAATACTCTGGAAGTGGAAACCAGAGGATGTTCCAAGCTAGCCTGGACTACATTGAAGGACACTTTTAAAAACCATTTTGCCTGCTGTCCTTTCCATCCATATGTGCTCTAGAAAAGAAAAGGAAAAAAAGCACAACTGACACACAACCAAAGAAAGAAGATCTCCTCTCCCACCCCTCCCAGACTTCCTGGGTCTCTGAACTGTGCTGGAAGTTCTTTTGGCATTAATTATAGCAATTTTAAACCTAGAAGCATGGTGGCTTGGGAGGCACATTAAAAATACTAATGCTTGATTTTTGTCTTCTGGGGCTCTTTGCAAGGGTGACTGGGTGAGTTTGCACCAAAACAGCAGCTATAGTCACCTCAGTTCCATCTTTAGTCCCTCAACATCTCCCTTGGATAAAACACACTCAGCAGCTTTCAAGTTCAAAGTATCAAAAAGCAGTGGCAAGGAAGACAAATATAATAATGCTCAATGAGCAACTGGAAACATTTTCTGAATTGCTGTATGGACATACACAGCCACACAAATTGAAATAGAGTGGAACCTGCACTCTATAGGCAGGGTCATCCTAAAGGGCAAGATCAGTAATCATGTCAGCTGGTCTCCCAATCAATGAGTTGTTTCAAAACCAACTCACAGGTGAAGCCGAGTAAAAGGATCATGTATTCATAAAAGCATGACACATTGAAGAAAGCAATGTACCTTCGAAACCTTAGGGGAAAAAAAAAAAGTGCCTGGGCACTGCTTCCAAAGATTGGGATTGACTCCCTCTAGGTGGGGCCTGGGTATCAGTGTTTCTTGTGGTTCGTTTGATACTGCTGTACAGGAAGACCTAAAAAGCACAGGACAAAAGCATCTCATTGCCCTAAAATAAATTTGGGTTTTTACAAATGAATTCAAGAAAAAATGATCAGTTTTGGAGAGCCTCTTTGTGTGTCTCTGACTGCACTAGAAGTGAATTGGAAAACTCACCAGGAATACTAAAACTTCAAAATAAACATTAAATTGCCCTTACTTTGTATTTTGAGCAGACATTATAGAAAATAGGCAACCCTCGATTTGGTAGCTCATGAGTTTTATTTGACTTTTATATGGGACACCTGCACATTGTGTTTGATCCATCTTGCAGGGTTGAGGATCAAACCCAGGGGGGATACATACGAAATGGCTACCCTGTCCCTGAGCTACAACCCCCACACCTCTTTTGTATTTGTTTCTGTATTTCATTCTTTGCCTCCTACTAGGCGTCAGAAAAACTGTTCCACACCATTCTCCTCCAACCAGCCGTATTTGGATTCAAACCTGAACAAGGAGTTTTCATTCAGTCAGATTTTCAAGAATGGAAAGAATGGATAACTCTAGAGAAATCTTTTTATGGATATGTTGTGAGGTTTGGGGGGGTTGTTTTTTTTTATCTTTTTATGGATATGTTGTGAGGTTTGGGGGGGGTTGTTTTTTTTTTCTTTTGTCTTAGCATCTGACAGCATATATATAATACTTCTGTTTGGCTACCTTTCCTGTCCAACCAGTTAGCCCAGTGTGCTCTAATGGTCTCTGAACCTCTTTGTAGTGTCAATAAATTTTGCAAATTTCTTGTTGCTTTGACAATCTCTCAAAGACCATCTCTGATGATGTACTCCCTCACCCCCACCCCTGTGTCAGTAATGGTGTCCCAAAAAGAAACATTCACCCTCTATTTTTGTCTGTCTATGTTTTCAAATCACATTAGTGGAGTGATGGTAGGGGAGACAATACCTTGCTAATTACTGTTGGGTGGTCACATAATATCTACATGGACTCTAATTTTAAATTTTTTTCTTTTCTGGTTCATGACTGCAGTGTCGTAAGATGCTCCAGCCAGGGTAACATGAACAAGCTAGTGGTGCAGTGTTCTGAAATGATGTTGATTTAGTCATACCACTCTTCTTGGCAGCTATCTTTTCTCCATTTCAAGAGTGTTGTGCAATTCACATGTAACAAGTCCCCATTATAGCATGCTTCCCTCCAGCACTTGCTTAGGAAGCTGGGTGGGTTGCCATTCCCACAGAACCCATTAAAGGATAAGAATGACAACCGTAGCATGAGTCATAATGATATAACACTGAGGGCCTGACAGGTCTCTCCACGTTAGGTTACTCTGGATCCATCCATAGTGGATGGATCATTCACTCCCGAGAGCAACGTAAGCCTCTTGAAACTGGGCTAAACTCTCTAAACCCGAATGACCAATTCAAGTCCTTTAGAAAAAATTTTCCTTTGTCTTAATTTTTAAACAGCAATCAGTTCAACCTTAGGTTTTTGAAGGACTATGATAGACTAAAGATTTGTGTCTCTCACAGATATCTTATGTTGAAACCCTAATCCCTAGTGTGATGTATTTTGAAGATAGGGCTTTGGGAAACATTTAGTTTGGATGAAGTCATAAAGGTGGAGCCCTCATGATAGCATTAGTAACCCTGTAAGAAGAGAGAAGAGACAGAAAATAGCTCTCACTACCCACCATTTGAGAATCCGGTGAGAAAGCAGCCCTCTGCAAACCATGAAGAGAACTATAACCCCTGGACAGGACCAGCTACACACTGACCTTGAACTTCCCAGCTTTCAGAACAGCAAGGATGTGTGTTCCTGACATCTAAAATACTCATACTTTACTTTATCAGCACAAACAATGAATACAGGGGGAATGCAGAATTCAGTAACATTTAGTATTTCAAAAGATAAAATCATCCCTTAAAACACACAGATGGGGAGCTGGAGAGATTGCTCAGTGTATAAAATCACTTGCTACTAAGCCTGACAACATGAGTTTGATCTCTGGGATCTATATGGTGGAAAAAGAGAACTGACCTATATATATAAATAAATACAAAAATCCCATACATTTATGAATGGAGTGTTTGATTTACTCATTATATGAATAAAAACATACTAAACCCTATTAACTTGCTTTTTTGTTTAATCTGTTTCGGATGTCTTCTATGTTTGTTATGTTTAGCTCATTGTTTTCTAAGGATGCAAAGTATATGCAGCATGGATGCATGCTAACTTAGCCAATCTCCCACTTAGATTACTCCCATCTTTCACTATTACAAAAACAAACAAACAAACGTTGCTGTGAACCTCCTTGGGTACCTGTCACTATAGTTCTGAACGAGAATCTGGCACTTAGGATTTGAACTATTGATAGATTCTAGATTGCCCTAAAATGTACTGCTTCCCAATGTAAAGATGTAAGAGAGCTGCACATGCATCAGAAACACATTGTCCTCACAACAGAATCCCCAAACTCTCTATCACTCCCCTCTTCTGGCCACTAGAAACAAACTAACTTGCTTTTACTAGCACAAAGCCAGGCGTCAGTATTGTGTTTGAAACAATCATGAGTCCAGCAAAAAAGGAGTTGCCTTATCTCATGCTGCTGCTACTTCCTCCCACAGCCTGCACAGGAAGATGGGGATTGACTTTGTTCGCCAAAGCCAACTGGCTGGAATTTTCCAGAGGTGCTTGGAGCAGATCTGTGGATGTTGCTTATGGCATAGATGATCTGTTGCTGTGGGCAGGTCTCTTCAAACAAGGTCCTCTTAGTGTCAGTCCGAGTGGATGAACATTACATACAAGGCAGTTGATGCTAAAGTTCCTTAAACCTCCAATCCAAATCTTCATAACTAAGGTTCTTTCCAACACCCCTCCTTGTCCGTCCCTACTGCATCCTGGTGACAGAAGAAGGAAGAAATTGTCACTGCCTTGCCATATCCTCAAACGGCCCCAACCACCACCTCTTGATAAACCCAGGTGTGTACAACATTCTAGGTGCCTACTTAAGTTTTCAGTCTTCATGCCTGCCTCTCTTCAAAGATGTTTTCACCCGACTCAAATAGGGCAGACAGTGATCCTTAAACTTGCTGTGCATTTCCTGTTTTCTGTCTGGAATAGCAGACCTGTCCAAACCATGTACAGGAAGACCTGTCCGAACCCTGAGGTAGGCCTCCAAGCCTTCTTCACACTCCTAATTCCACTAAGAGGTGTACATAGGTCTTTGCATAGAGTTCTTTTCTCTGTCTATGGGTATGGGCTTCTTTACACATTGCCACCAAGTGGTCCTACACATTGCAGGGAATGAGGCAGGAAGACTAACTCAGCTGGCTATTCACTCACAGGGAAAGATGAAGGATAGAATCCCTTGCAAACTGCCCACTGTAAAGACCTGGAATCGGCCACCATTCTGTGCATATGTTGGACATGAAAAATATGCATGGGCTATTCTTACTTATGTTCATGTGATTGCAGGTGCAAGTTTCTGTGTGGCTGTGCTTGCATGTGTGTGCATATGAAGGCCAGGGACAACCCCCGAGGTAGGTCCTGCCACAGGCACTACATTTTGTTTGTTTTAAGATAGGTTCTTACTATCCAGAGCCTTAGCTGCTTTGGAGCTCTGGAGTTCTGACTGCTTCTGTCTCCCAAGTCTTGACATTAAAGTCATGTGCCGTCACATCTGGTCATTTTTCAGGAGGGTGTATGGGAGGGGGGGATGTGTTAGCAATGAAGTCTGCAGACTGTGGGTTTCGGTGGGTTTGTGTTTAGAGATGGTTCTCTAGATAGTGACCAAGGGGGTATGAAAAATATGTAGCCCAGGATAGCCTCAAACTAATGATTGCTGCTCCTTTTACCCCTTTATTGAATATCCTACTAACACTTGCACCACAACTGACAGGCACTGTGGTGAGGTTTTGTTTTTTTAATATGGCATGTGCAGTGTGTGTGTGTGTGTGTGTGTGTGTGCGCCAAAACTGAGTAGGGGGAGATCAGAAGACAACTTGCCGGAGTTGGTTCTCTCCTTCCACCCTTGTATGGGTTCCATCAGTTCTGGATCTCAAGCCCAGGCCAGCATGCACCCTTACCTACTGAGCCATCTTGCTGCCCTCTTCTTTTATCTTTATTTATTTGTTTATTTTTGAGATGGGGCAGTCCTGTCTAGCTCTGTAGACCAGGTTAGCTTGGAACTCAGAGATCTGCCTGCCTCTGTCTAGTTCCCTCCCCACCCACAGTGCTGGGTTTAAGGGCCAGCGTCACTATGCTCCACAGTCCTCCTCCCCATTTTGAGTAGTTTACCAACTGGCCAGGGAGGCCTGGTATTCATCCACCTGTCTCCACCTCCTCATTACTGGGATTAACAGCATGTGCCCTCACAGCTAGCTTCTAAAATAAGGGTCCTGAGGACTGTACTAAGGTCCCTGTGTGAGGCAAGTACTACATACCAACAGGACTATTTCCCAGGCCATGCTATACTTCTTTAAGAAAAAAACAAAACTTTGAGTATCAAGGGAAAAAAAATCAATTTATTGATAGGAAAAGTATTGGTGCTCTCAATATCAAAATGGTACAATTTGTATGTATTTCAAAAGTTGCAATATCAAGACATTTTTCTCTGATCTTTATGTTAAAATGCAAGAACAAGGATGTAAAAGTGCAGGACTTGTCTATGCCCTCCTTTGTTCTGACACAATGGCACAAAGACTGGGTGTATTTATTAAAATCTTCAGGCACTAAGCTGGGCAGCATTCTGAGCATTTTTAACCTGACTATGCCAGCCTAGCCTACTTCCCAGTCACTTCCCAGTCACGTGGTGTTACCTGCCATCTTGGTCTCCCGCCTGGTCTCCTTCTCAATGAAGACTCCCCAGTGACTCTCCTCCTCTGATCCTCTCACTGGGATTGGATGTCTCACCTTAACTCTCCTCCCCAACTACAGGCTTATCAGATCTTTATTGACCAATCAGAAGATGATGGAGAACAAAGTTTTACAAAATAAGGATTCAGGAAATGCTTCATCATAATGACAATATCAAAATCCGGATGGTACCCCAGACCTCTGGGTACAGAAATCAGTATTGGAATATACAGCACTCAAAAACATTCCCCAATTCTGGGAAACTTTGGCAGCTCATTATTGGTATAAACCTTAAAATAAGGGTCTGGAAAAGAACATATTTGAGAGTTTATATTTTAACAAGTTCCATAAATGAGAGCATTGACCATCTTTTCTGGTCATTAAGCACCTGGATGCCTTGTTTTCTATAAGATTTTTCAGTTAATAAAACAGATTTTGAGACTCAGGTCTCTGCCATTTGCAGAGGTGACCCAGCCTCTCCTGAGGTAAAGACATGTCTTTATTCTCCTCTGCAGAGAGCCCAGGGATGGTCTTTATTGCCTAGTGGGCTGTCAAGAAATTCACGTTTATGATGATGAAGAAATACCTTGAGAGAAAGTGACTTCATGTGTGTTACGTTTTTATTTTAAAACAACACCACCTACTTGGTAGAAGCCATGCTCAGGAAGTATTCTCTCTTGCCTGGTTCCTTTCACTCGCTCACCCAGCTGGAGCTAACAGGTGTGGCTACACATGGAGGCATGTGCCTGCTTGTGCTTGGTATCATCTGAGACGCTCTCAAAGACATTGCTCACACAAAGTACTCTACAAATATTTTCCCATTCCCATAACTGGCAGCTTCAATTTTTTGTTGTTACTTATTTTTTTGGATTAAGCAAGGGCCCTGTTATTGCAGAAGGCAAATATATTACATTATAGTTAACTAATAGCCTCTT
The DNA here is from genome assembly GCA_019843965.1 of Rhynchomys soricoides. Taxonomy (NCBI): domain Eukaryota; kingdom Metazoa; phylum Chordata; class Mammalia; order Rodentia; family Muridae; genus Rhynchomys; species Rhynchomys soricoides. The sequence goes on from JADRCH010000088.1 coordinate 568,937, forward strand.
AGCTCTGAACATCCAGAGCATTTGGAATATACCTTTTATACCTTTACTCAGTGTGGTATATTGGGACTATTGCTCTTTCTGACTTTTCAAGCCACTTCCTGTTGTCTCCAACACCTGGAGACAAATCTGCTAGGCTCATAGGAAGTCCTTAAACATGTTGTTGAACCTAATTTAAGCAACTGTTTCCTTAAGATCTAAGAGTTCTTACAGAAGCATCTAAAAAAGTGAGCCACGGGATGTATGGGGAAGAGTCCCATCAAATGCCTTACTTGCTTGGCTTCTGCACTGGGGATAACAACCACGGAAGACAAACTTAGTCTCATCTTTGTTAACCTTGACCAGTGGCTTACCCTGAGCAGGCTCTGGTCAAGGGAATTGCCCTCAGTAACTAAAAATATGTCAGGGCCAGAACCAAGCCTAATCTCATAGTCCTATTCTCACCCCAAGGAGACTGAACTTGCTTTCTGAGGAGAGGACCTATATTATACACATTTGTCTTAAGATTCTTGCAGCAGTCTGTGGGTTTTGGGGGGCTGGGAGTTGAAAGTTTTTTTTTTTTTTAAATAATAAAAATGTTTATAAAAATTGTTAAAAGAGATTCTGGAAGTGTGGCACATAACAGAAAACAAGACAGTCAGCAATCATGTAGAGCTTACCAGGAGCCGGATACTCTCCGAATCATTTTGTATGTATTAATCCATTTGCTATCCCCAGCAGCACTAAGAGGCAGATACATTTTTCTCATTTCCATTTTACAGATGAGGAAATCAAAATCACACAGTTTTGTGACTCATCCAAGGTCGCAAAGTTCCAGAGTCTACGGTTTTAACCACTATATCCTGGTCGTTTAAATGAGAATGAATATTCATCTTCCCTTGAACATATTTTAACTGCAGATTGTCCCTAACCCGCAGGGCCACTGTTCTTGTAGCAAAGCGTCGGGCGCACCTGTGATCACGAGGGGGCGCCGCTGCCACGCACCCTGGTCCCTCTCCCGCAGGCATCCGAGGGGGCGGAGCCTGAGCTGGGCGGGGCCTGGCGGGACGCCCACGGGATAGCTATCCCGGCGGGCAGCGCGCGGCTGTGTTTGAATGGCTGTGAGTGGGGCTCCTCTGGGGATCCGAAGGACGCTCCGAGCTGCCGAGCGCGGTTCATCCGCACAGTGGCTGGGCTCAGGCGCTGCAGTACCATGAGGCGCCGGTAAGTGACGGCCGGACCCGGTTGGGACCTTCGCTGCTGCTTGTGCGGCAGGCTTCTCGAGCAGCTGGCCGGGCCCACCTGCAGGCCCCGCGGCAGCGGCCTTTCCCTGGTTGGGCGGCGGAGTCGGGGCGGGGCGCAGGCGGGTGGGGCCCCCGGTCTCCCTCGGAGCCCCTGGGCCAGCTGTAGCTGGGAGGTTGGAGCTGTAAGGCCTCGGGGGTCCTGGCCGGAGAGGCGTGGATCAAGCCTGCTGTCATTTATTTATCTTCGGGTGGAGTCGACATCTACACCCCACGGGGAAAGACGGGACGCGGGAGAAGATTGTTGTACCAGGGGAGGTTTTCCCCAGAGCTGCCTAGGCCCGACTGAGGCATTTCCTTATTTTCTGAGGAATTTTTGATTCCCAGACAGATCGGCTTTTGTTTCTCAGGACAGAAACCTGACATAGCCGCGGAAGAATCGTTGACTGCAACTTTTAAAACCTCGTTGGGCTTTTTGAAAAGTTATTCTGTAATTGTACCTAGGTGCTTAGCTGGGCTTACGTATGGAGATAACAAAGAGTTGATTTGTTTTGTACTGATTTATAAAGGTCCTTGAAAACATCTATATCAATTTCTTGGCAGATCTGGAGAAAAAAGTAACTGGAAGAGATCTTAGTTCTATAATTATTGCCAAGTTCGTACTTAACGAGCATTCTGAGACATCAGTCTACCTAATATCTGAAATTTATACAAAATCATTCAGGATTTTTCTTCTTTCTTTTAAATCAGCTTCTTCGAGTCAGAAGTTTATGCATAGAGGTTTTTACTTAGCTAGTAGCTGGACTTGTAATAAACCGTAACGAGTGATCCTTTTTTTTTTTTCTTTCTGTGTGCTAAGAGTTGTCTTAAGATTCTGCTTTGGAATAGGTAGTATTATCATCATTTTGACGGGGGGAAAGGCACAGGGAAGTCAAGTACCTTAGGTAGGATTACATTAGTATTTGCTACACTGCTGTCTCCTCTGCCTTGCTCTCACTAATGTCTAATGTCCAAAGTGTTGTTTCATTTACTTGAGCTTTGGAGATGTTTATGTGAGTATGAATCCACACACCAACCACATTCTCTGCTCGTGTTGACCACACTTAAGTTTTGTGTTTGAGCCAAAAAAAAAAAAAAAAAAATGTTTCTAAGATAAATAAAAATAAGGTTTATGGGTTCATTTTTCAGAGACTGGAGAGAACAGCTAGAAACATGTTTCTTTAAAACTGGGGTACTAGTTTGTATTTGGAATAAATGTACTTAATAACACCTTGCAAAGAAATACACCTCAAGAACAAGCTACCTCAAGTAGTCACTATTTATTTATATGTTAACCTTTAAACTTCATTCAACGATTACTGAGGTTTTGATTGCCTCAGTGTCCAGCACAGTACTGGATCCAGTCAGCTATATGCAAGAAATGTACCAAGCAACAAATGTTAGGGAAGTTAAGTTTGGTGTGAGATTAGTTACAAAATAACATCCTCTTCTTCATTGGTGCAGTGGCTTATGATATCTGAACTGAGTAAAGCTGCTATAAAGCTAACAGTTGAAGGGCTTGTGTAAGACATTTAATAGAAGGGGAGGCAGGGTATGCTACTGAGAAAACTGTTCGAAGACTAGGAATCCAGAATAAAAATTACTTTTATTGGGAACAGTAAACCTGGTCTTTTAAAAGACAGGGTAATGTTGTAAATGAGACATGTCATAGAGGTCTGATACAAACAGTTCTTGAGCACACAAAGATGTGGGAATTTGTAAAATTTTGTTTCAGTGACTATCAACTGGGTGAAGTTTTCTCCTCTGTAGGATATTTGGGGTTGTCAAACTTAAGGAAAGGGTGATCCTGTCAATCTCCTGACCGTAGGCTAGAGTACTTATAAACATCCTTCATCCGACAGACCCCATAAGAAACAGTTGCTCCAAGCGTCAGTGTGGCTAAGGTTTCAAAACTCTATTTGAAGTTGGTTGGTTATGTGGCTGGCTTGTAAGTACAGATGACAAATTTTAGGAACACAACTAGGCTTTATAATGACATTAGGAGCTGGTTTAGAGCTCTCCAGAAGGCTGTTCCAGTCCTGGAGGAGACAGACAGGAGCATTGAGAATGCTAGAATTAAGGTAGAATCACTTAAATATTATTTTATCTAAATGTGAAGATAACAAAAGTTCATTTGAAACAGAAAACAGAACATAAGCAAAAATCATAAGACCCAGCAGGATGGTTCCGTGGCCAGAAGTGCTTGCCTTACAAGTTTGATGACCTGAATTTGATTCTGGAACCCACGTTAAAAGAACAAAAAAGACCCCAAGAGGTAGATGAGGTATCACACGTCTGTAATCTCAGTAAAACGCTCTGCTGGGAGGCTTAGGAGAGATGGGAGATAGATAATTCCCCAGAAGCTTGAGGGCCACCTCACCTTCAGTATTGTTGCAGTATGATAAAAACAAGAGGGACCCTTCTTCAGCAAGGTAGAAGGAAAAGCAACTCCCTAAAGTTGTCCTTTACTTCTATTTGCACGCTGGCATGTGCATGCACACACAATATTTAATAAAAATTTAAAATTAATTTTTAAAGGTTTAAATAAATCACTTATAAATACCCCAATAGAACAACTGTTAATGTTTTGACATATGGCTTCTTTTGAAACTTTTTAAAGGCTGATAACTACTCTTTTTATAAAACTGGGAGTATGGGCTAGAGAGACAGCTCAGCAGTTTAAAGAGCAGTTACTGTTCTTGCGGAGGTTTAGTTTCCAACACACATCAGATGGCTTACAATGTACTAACTCCAGTTCCAAGTCCCCTATTCTGGTCTCTGCACATACATGTATGTGATACACACTCGGGAAAGCCCACACACATAAATTAATAAAATAGGTACATTAAAAATAAATACACAACGTTTAAACAAACACTGTTTAGGAGACTGGAGAGAGAGTTGACTAGTGAAGAGTGCTTGTTCTTGCAGAGGTCCTGGGTTCAATTCCCACTACCAATGTGATGGCTCACAGCCATCCATAATTCCAGTTTTAGGCAATCAAATGCCATCCTCTGACCTCTTTGGGTGTCAGTCATACATGAAGTACACATACATAGATACAGGCAAGTCACTCATGCCTATAAAGTAAACCTAATAGAAATTAAAAGTTAAAAATTAAAAAATACAGTCATAGTATTTGTATATATGACTGCTTGTACACATGTGTTGCTTTGAAATTGGAAATTTTGCTTTACATTCAGAAAAGACACTCTAAGGAAGAAATACTGGAACACAGTGATTGAACGTGTGTGTGTGTGTGTGTGTGTGTGTGTGTGTGTGTGAGAGAGAGAGAGAAATAGCTGGAGGAGTGGCAGAATGCTTATCTACCATGCACAGTGACCTAAGCTAGGTACTCAGCATTGCCCCCCCCCCAAAAAAAAAAGGAAAGAAAAGGTTATTTGATGACTGGGGACTACATAGTGAGGCCATGTCTAAATAAATAAGTAAATAAGTCAGGATTAAAATCTTCAGCATTTCCAAGGTTTGATGTTTGAGAAGCCAATAAAAGAACAGTGGGAACAGTGAAGTAAGTGTATGCATATAATTTTCATTCTGGAATGTGAATTGTACTCATATACACAACATAATAAGAATGTTTGGTCTGTAACTCACTATAAATGAGGCTGGGCTGGAATGCAGTGATCCACCTGATTCTGACTCCCAAGTGATGGGGTTAAATATATGTACCACCACACCTGGCTCCTACTGAGATTTAATGAAGACTCTTATGATCTATCACCTAATCTTTCCCCAAACTCCTAAAGTCAGTCATGTTTTACTTTTTTTTAAATACTAAGTTTACATTTCAGATGGCAAGCTTTCTGCTTCACCCTCTTTTCAAAAGATTTTACTTTTTTTTTTTAACTGTTGGTCATAAATCAAAGAGTTTAAAGGGCTAATTTTGAGTTTTTGTTTATTAATGTACAGATAACACAGTTTTTCAAACTGACTATAACTCCCAACCCCACTTTTCCCAGGGGGATGGGAAATTATCTTTAAAAATATATGGTTCATACAAGAATGTCATAAAATATACCAATCAGTATTGTTGTTTTATCAGTCATTTTGCTTGATTGCTGTTGTGTAAGTGACCTCTTCAAAACAAAACTGTGATTGTAATTGTTAGTTTTGGTAGCTGTGACAAATACCTGAGAAACAATTTAAGAAGAGAAAGGGCTGTGTTTATGTGTGTGTGTCTGTGTGTGTGTGTGTGTGTGTGTGTGTGTGTGTGTGTGTTAGAGGTTTCATCTAAAGGTTGGCTGGATTCATAGCTTGGATCTGAGGTAAGACAAAATACTGTGGCTATGAGTGGGGGAAGACAGAAACAGACAACATATACAGAGACAGAGGAAGAGGCTAAGGACAAGATGGAGTGCCAGATGATAGGCACCCTCTGAGTGACCCTACTTCTCCCAGCTTGAGCCCACCTCCTGAAGTATTCAGCACCTTCCAAAATAGCACAGCCAACTGGGCTCAAGGCTTCAATACAGGACTCTGTAGGGAACAGTTCCTGTACAAACTGTAACCTTGACAGTGTAAGGTTGTAGCCTAATGAGAGGACTGTAAGTCGTAAGCTCCGTGCCCCTGAGGAGGTCAGCATCAGTGCTTCACTGGTGATTCTGGTGAGTCCCAACTGTGGTCTACCCTCGTTTGCTCACCTTTCCCCCACTTTCTCATTCATATCCCCTCCCCCTGTTATTGTAGGAAGAAAGTCCTCACTAGATATGGCCTTTGAATCTTGGCTTTCCCAGTCTACAAAACCATTTCAAACTTACTTGCTTTCCATGTTGGTTCTGTTTTGTGTTGCTTACGTTTATTTTATAACAAGCCTTCATTTTTGTTCGATAGACTGGCTTGGACCCATTACGATCTTTGTGCCTGGGCATCCACATGTTTGTGGAGGGCAGAGGTCAGCCTTGGATGTTACCAAGAATCTTGTTTTTTGAGATAGGGTCTGTCACTGAGACCTGAGGCTTAGACCTCTCTAGCACTATTCCAGTTGGTATTGGATATCAAACACAGGTCTTCATGCTTGCATAGCAAACACTTTACTAACAGAGCTATTGCCATATCTTCAGAAAGGCAGATTTTTAAAGGCATACCTTAAGCTAGGAGAATACTATTTGGTGATTGGATAGGATCTAATTTGAGTTTTCATTAGCATGTTCAATTATGCTGTACTTGCTGATTCTTGCTCTAAGTATCTTTGGAAATGATTTTGTTATATTTGTTATCCTTGTTTTGAGTCATTTTGAGTGTAGAGATGGAATAAGGACTGCTCTGGAAGGTCTTGTTTGACTCCTTTCCCCTGTGACTCCTTTGTTCTTTATGTGTTATTCATTACCTGAAATTCTTTTGCCTTGAGCTAGTTTCCCAGATGCCTGTGACCTGCATGATTCCTCTCTCACTAGTCTTAAGACTGCATTTGTAGACCCATTGGTAGGCATTAGTGTTCTTTGAGCAAATCACTTGATCTCATCTGTAAACTGAAATTATCTCTGTGGTGACTATTCCTGGTTGTCAACTTGATTATATCTGGAATGATCTACAATCCAGATTTGGAGGGCACACTTGTGATCCAGATCTTGAGGCTGGAAGATACAAGTTTCTGATCTGGATCTTGACATGGAGATCTTGAGGTATAGTGGCCATGAAAAGCTTAGGCCTAGGCAAGGTAGTACATGCCTTTAATCCCAGGAGACTGAGGTTAGGAGATCTTTGAGTTTAAGGTCAGCAACAAACCAAGTCTAGATCCAGGTGTGATAGTACACACCTTTAATCTGGGCCATACCTCCTGCTGGAGACCCACATAGGGGACATTGGAAGAAGGAAGATTCACTCTTCTTTGACTGCTTGCACTACTTGGCAGCTCATCTTTTGGAACCTGCTTCTACAGAAGACCTGCTCAAACAACTAGCTTCACGGGACTGAGCAACTACTTGATTCTTGGACTTCCCATTCACAGCTGCCCATTGTTGGGTTAGTTGGACTGTAATACATCACAACAAATTCCCTTACTGTATAGAGAGATTCCATAAGTTCAGTAACTCTAGAGAACCCTGACTAATACAATCTCCAAGGTCTTTCCAATCACGAGAAACAGTGAATTTGTAAAGTTTTTGAGGGGAGACTTTTGTAGAGGAAAGTTTTTCACGTGTTAGTGTGAATTGATTAGAAGGATTTCTTCTGAAGTCATTTGTAAAAGTCTACCCTCATAATCGGATTAGGGAGTGAATCATAGGATGGAAGTTTATTTTATTTTTTTAAATACCAAGTATCTTTTTCTAGTTTTTTTTTTTTTTTTAAAGACTTATTTATTTTATGTATATGAGTACACTGTCGATGTCTTCAGACACACCAGAAGAGGGTACTGGATCCCATGACAGATGGTTGTGATCCACCAAGTGGTTTTGCTGGTAACTCAGGACCTCTGGAAGAATAGCTAGTCTCCTTAACCACTGAGCCATCTCTCTAGCCCTAGGATGGAATTTTAAACGCAGCTAGAACGTAAGCATCTTGAGAGCAAGGATCTTTGTGTTTGTTACCTTCAGACATTTCCCTAGGGCCTACAGCAGTAGTTAACTCAGCATGTGCATTTGATATTTGTGTTAAGTGAATGAAGAAGTGAAGGAATGGGTGAATGATGAAGAAAAGCAAGCTTGCTTCAAGAATAATACACACATGCTCCAATTACCTGGAAAGAAATCAGAATGCAGACCTACCAGAACACAGCCCTGCAGTATATAAATGTTTGCAGCGGTCATAAAGCACCCACTCTTCCTGTGGCTACCTTTCTGAACTATTACAAAAGTATTTTCCTGTCTGCTCCTCTTAATCCCCAAATATACTTTTGTTCATCTCTAGAAAAAATCTGAACCCTGTCTGTTCTCTATATCATTTAACGAACATCATCAACAGAGTATACTATTGTAGTAAAAATAAATCTTACATAGTGACTAAAACTTGGCACTTTATCCATGGAGGATTCATAGCATGGTGGCTGAAAACTAATATCCCTGGCCCTTTTTTTGTTTTAGACATCCTAATTCTCAAGTAATAAATAGTATTTAAGAATAGTTCCTGGGGCTGGAGAGATGGCTCAGTGGTTAAGAGCACTGACTGCTCTTCCAGAGGTCCTGAGTTCAATTCCCAGCAACCATATGGTGGCTCACAACCATCTGTAATGGGATCCAATGCCCTCTTCTGGTGTGTCTGAAGATAGCTACAGTGTACTCATACATAAAATAAATAACTACATCTTTTTTTTTTAAAAAAAAAGAATAGCCCTTCTTTAATCCCAGCACTCAGGAGGCAAAGGTTGGCAGATCTCTCTTGAGTTTGAGGTCAACCTGGGCTATACAGTAGGTTCCAAGACAGCCAGGGCTACATAGTAAGATGCAGTCTTTTAAAAAAGAATATCTTTTATGTGACCCCTAGACTAAGCTTAATGATTACCAAATGGCTGATATGGAAAAAGGAATGATTCTCACCTAGAAAGTATGCTTTGAGATGAAGAGACATTGGCAGGCTATTCCTCAGCCTTTTTGGGATGACATTCATTGAGTGAATTATCTGTTTACTGAAACTACATATAAATAATTTTTAATCTTTTTGACAGACATGTTCAGAAACTCAAGTAATACTTAGAAATTAGGTCTATTTGAGAGTATCAATTTACAGCATATTTAATGGACTGACTAAATCATTCTGTACCCACAGCATTACCTGTATGGCTTATCAGTATAGAGACTAAATTATTTTGCAGTAGCAAACAGTTCCCAGCAGTTTCAGCTTAAACAACAAGGCTTCATTTCTCCTCGATTCATGCTGCATATTTGTCTGGGGGCTTTGTTCTATGTTGACCTGGCTCAGGAATGTGTGTCTGTAGAATTCGTGTTTTCTGACCTTTGGCTGGCTATCGTGGTAGAGGTGTAACAATGATAGTTAATCACACAGATTGACTTTAAATTTAAAGTGGGGTGGGGTGAGTTGACTTCTATATTCCCACCATTTGGTAGGCTAAAGAGGGATTGAGTAAATCCAAGGCTAGCCTAGTCTTGATAGTGAGTTACAGGTTAGATTTGGGTATGGTATGAGGCTTTGGGGGGGGGGGGGGGCTGGAGAGATGGCTCAGCAGTTAAGAGAACTGACTGCTCTTCCAGAGGTCCTGAGTTCAATTCCCAGCAACCACATGGTGGCTCACAATCACCTGTAATGGGATCAGATGCACTCTCCTAGTGTGTGTCTGAAGATAGCGACAGTGCACTCATATACATAAATTTTTTTTTTAAAGCCTTTTTAAAATATTTCATTTATCAGAGACACTTGACCATATCTAACTTCAGGGTTAGTAAGAGCCCAGCCTTGGTAATACCTAAAACCCTAGCGCTTGGGAGATGGGGACAAGAAAATGAATTCAAGATCTTCTTTGGCTACATAGCCACTTGGTGGCTAGTCTGGGTTACCGGAGACCATGTCCCCCCAAACAAACAAACCCCAAAAGGATGATAAACCAACCTATCATTTATCTGAAAGTAAAACTAACAATGTCCCACAGCACAGTTTAATTTTTACCATATTTGCATACTTATAATTTAACATTTACAAATATTTTTGAATTTTCTTAGTGTTCTTTCTTGACTGATCAGTGTACTGTCCTGTGAGTAGCCCACTTCCCACTGACTCGTGACTAAAAATAACCCAAGAAAGATTTGTCAAATTTAGCAAATGGTATAGTCCTTTTAAGTCTCGTTTAGTATTAAACTCTGGTGAGTTTTTGTTCAGGATAAATTTTGCTCTGAACTGTGATACACATGTCTGCTCTGTTTTAATACTTTTATAATTACGAACGTACACTTTACACATTGATAAAAATTTTGTGAAATACTCATTGAGAATCAAAGGGCAAATCCTGTCAATAGACGCTGTAAGATAATCTTATAAGCAACTAAGGAATACTGGGAGTCAGGGGTATAGATAGTATGTGTGTGCCCTACCCCAAAATGAGACCCTTAGTTGATCATTTGGTACCAAGTAGTTAGCCTTGAGATCATATACATCCTAGTAACACTACCCAGACTAAAGCCAACAGTGTTAATATATCCAGGGTGTGTGTGTAACAATGACAACAGCAGCAAAAGAGGCCAGGATTTGAAGAGGGCACTGCATGGAAGGTTGGAGGAAGGAAATGGTATAATTCCACATAAATTCAAAAGTTTTAAAAAGATGAGCTTGTGAAGAACTTGCTTTAAACCTATTTTCTATCTCTTTTTCTTTTAAAAAAAGTAATTTCAAAGCATTTATTTTGTGTGTATGGGTATTTTGTCTGCACCCACCTGTGTGCCTGGTGGCTATAGGGGACTTTGAAGAGGATTTTGGACCTCTTGGGACTGGAGTTACAGATGGTTGTGAGCTACCGTGTGGAAGCTGGGAATTGAACCCAAGTCCTCTAGAAATGCAGCTGGTGCTGTTAACCACTGAGCCATCTCTCCAGCTCCATTTTGTCTTGCATAGTTTAACTTAACAGTTTTCATGGTAGGCATGGTGATCCACATCTTTCATCTCATCATTCAGGAGGCAGAAGCAGGAGGTCTCTGTGAGTTCCAAGCCAGCATAGTCTACCTAGCAAGTTCAGAACCACCAGGGCTACATAGAGATGCCTTGTCTCAAAGAAAAACAAGAAAACCCGCAAGACAGCAAACAAATAAAAAACCCAAAAGGCAGTTTTCTTGCCAAGCTCTTGGATAGATTTTCAGTAGTATCATCATGCCTAGCATATTGCATTATAAGTGCTTGTTTGTCTATTATTCTTCATGCTATACTTGAACAACGGAATTCCATAACCAGAAAAGTTGGGAAGTTTAAAGCTATGACCAAAGGTTCTTAGAATGGCTTCAGAGTTTTCTTTTTCTTTTCTTTCTTTCTTTCTTTTTTTTCTTTTTCCTATTTATTTATTTATGAGACAAGGTTTCTGGCTGTCCTGGCACTCACTATACAGGCTGGCTTCAAACTCACAGAAATGTATCTGCTTCTGCCTCTCAAGTGCTGGGATCAAGTGCTCCACTTCATCCAGCTTTTTATAGTTATTTTGTATTCTTTCACATGATTTTTTTATTATAAGAAACGTCATGAAAAAGTAGTTTCTTTTACTTAGTCCCTATAGTACTACTATGAAAATAACAAGTTAAGTAAGATCGTACACCTAATAAATGACTGTAATAGAATTTAAATTCAGTAACTCTGACTTTGGGATTTGGGTTTTTAAAGACAATTTCCTGCTACCTGAGTCCTCCCTTTACTGAGATTATACTTGCCTGATCTGTCCTGCATTTGTATTTCCTGCTGTATTATATTGCTTTTTCTTTTTAGTTATATAAGAAAATTATAACTTCACACTAAATTTTTTTGCATTTAGTGTGTGTGCTCACATGTGTACATGCCATGATGCACCTGTAGAGTTCAAAGGAAAACTTGCAGGAATTGCTTCTCCTTTCACTTATGTAGTCAGGTTTGGCAGCAAGCACTTTTAGCTAGGCCCCTTCACTTAATCTTGGATTAAACTAAAATTTCATATTTATGTGTCAGTTTTTGAAAATTGAAAGAATGGTAATACAGAATCATGTTTTAAGGGGATATAGCTCAGTGGAAGGACACTTGCCTAGCATGTGCTATTTAGCATACATCTTATTAAGGATGGAGATAGTAATTTCTACCTTTTCTAACAATAGCTTGATGTAGAAAAGTCTTTGTAGGGACAGCTGTCAGTCCTTGCATATTTGCCAAGTTTATTTTGTTATAAATTTAGTAAATGTGACAGTTTGAAGTAGGAATTGCTGTTTATAAAACAGAACAAGGAGGCACAAAAGGCCTGTAATCCCAGTCCTTTGAAGGCTGTGGCAAGAGGAGTGCATATTGCTTTCCTCGAAGGAAGTTAAAAAAAGAAGGAAGAAAGAAAGGAAGGAAGGAGAGACAGATAGATTATATAACTAATATTTTAAAAGGCCTGGGACCATGGCTCAGTGGCAGAACACTTAATTGCCTGGTGTATGCAAGGACCTAGGTTCAGTTCCTAGGCTGAACAAATGAATATTGTTTCTTTGAGAATTATTGGAATATTGCTTTGGCTAATTTTAGTTAGCACAAACCTAGTCATCTTCAGTTGAGAAATTGTCTCCATCTGATTAGCCTGTGGGCGTCGCCAGTCTTAGGCAGCTGGGCCTGAGCTGTTAAGAAAGGTGTTGAATGTGAGCCTGGGAGAGAGCAGTGTTCTGTGGTTTCTGCTTCAAGCTCCTTCCTTCCTGTCTTGGCTTCCCTTATGGACTCTAAAGTGGAAGATGAAATAAACTCTTTTTCCCAGTTGCTTTTACTCATGGTGTTTATGACTATAACAGAAAGTGTAACCAGGACAACTGTATTGTATAGTCTATTCGAAAGCAAATGGCTTAAACATTTTATTATTAAATTAGGTACTGACTAGAAAATTAAAGCAGTAAAAACTAAGTCCTGTCACCAGATATTTTCATTTTCAGGTTTTTGTGCTTACGTCTTATAATGGTTAATATTGATTACCAATTTGATCTAGGATCACTTAGGATACAGGCCTCTTGGCATGCCTGTTGAGGGATTATCTAGATTATGTTAACTAAGGTAGAAAGACTCATCCTAAATGTGGGTGGCACTATTCTTTGAGAAGGGGTCTGGTACTGAATCAAAAGAAGAAGGAGACCTGAGCAACAGAATTCCTCCCTTCCTTCTTTCTACCTTTCGCTGCAGTGTGACCAGCTCCCTCAAGCTTTTGCCACCATGATTTCCACAACATGGTGAAATATACTTCTGAGCTCTGAGCCAAAGTAAACCTTCTTTAACTTTGCCTTTTGTTAGATATTTTGTGATAGCACTGAGAAAAGTAACTACTGACATATTATTTAAAATTTGAATTTTTATATTTTAAATTATATGTGTGTGTCTGTGTGGTTATGTGCAGAAGGCAGGAGTGTCCAAGATCCCTGGAGTTGGAGTTACAGGTGGTGGTGAGCCACCTGTTGTAGGTTCTGGAGATTGAACTCAGTCCTCTGGAACAATAGTACACATTTTAAAAATGTCCCTTTTGTCATTAGGATTCAGGTCTAATTGGGATATATTCCAAATGCTTCAGTGCTCTCTAAGATCTGCTGCCGCCTTCTAGTAACTAGGACCAACCATGCCTTTTTTGTTAATATAATTAATTTCTACTGGCTTGTCACTCTTCTCAGAAATAAGATGTATGTTACCTGTTGATATTTTGACACATGATAGGGAGTTAATTAAGTGTGGAATATATATGTTATATTTTCTTTTCCACTTTTGTTTATTTTCTTTTCATTAGTTGAGATCTGGAAAGGCCACAACACCACATAGATTTTGTGTCCAGTGGCCTTTGCAGGAAGGTTGCTTTGGAATTTGGTATAAACTTGCCTCTGTTCGTGTGGGCCGGAGTTACCTTTCCCCAGATCAGTCTGGTTTGGTTTGGTTCTGTTTGCCTCCAGGTTCCGTTTGTTGTCATTTGCTTTATACACATACTCGCATTTCTTACCTAAGGAGAACTCAGCTGCATCTTGGGCAGACACTTTCAGCTCTTTAAGAAGAGCTCTGTGCTATCTTTGGTGACAGAGACCTCACTTAGAGCCAGCAAAAATGGCCTTGCACCACAATCTTCCTGATATTTTTGCCTTTTAGAAGTATTGTTCCCAGCAGGCCTCTACAGGCGCCAAGGTGGCTGTTTTATCATTTAAAATTAAACCTCAAAATACCAGTGTTTTGTGATTATACACATGTTTGTTCACTGAATGGGGTTTGTATGTTCATGTGCCTGTGTATAGTATATTTATACATTAAGTAGTAGTTGTGAAATTGTGTTTTAGGTAGTATATGCTAATATATGCGATCCCTGTCTATCAGAGGTTTTATAGTGTAGTGATGGCTCAGTAGGTAAAGATGCTAAGTCTGACAGCCTGAATTCAACCCCTGTGACTTACATAGTAAAAAAGAAGTTGTTCACAAGTCGTTCTCTTGACCTCTACACACATAGTAGTATTTGTGTGCACATACAGACATGTAATTTAGGAAAAATTTTAAATGTTTTAAAAAGCTTTGAAGTTTATCTGGCAGGAGAAGACAGACTGAAACCAGCTAGTGCTTAGTCATATCTTACATATAAGCCCTGGTGTATTTATTTGCCAAAGGCATAAACTGTGCAGTATAAAACTGAGTGTTCTGAGAGATGGTATAGGAAACCTTGCACCAAGACCAGAATCAAGAAATGCTTTGGAAAAAAAGATTGAATCTTCATAGTAAGAGAGGCTGTGATAAAGCAGAAAGGAAATATTTCCTGGAGAAGAAACATTTTGTTTCAACAAAAAGGCATCATTGACAGAGACAGAATGTGCCTATTACAAAAGCTTGGAAAATGATACTTAATATTAGGCTTTCTGTATGAAGGATGCATACAGTAGTTAGAGGTCCCTACCCTTTTCCTTTGTAAAACAGCTTTAATGTCCTCAGGGTTGGTCCGTGTTCTGTGTCTCCCCCTGATCTCATGTCATTGTTGCCCTCCCAGCCCTCATCTTTTCCTTTTGTTTTCTATGTAGTGTTCAATATCAATCTTCTGCCAAATTGCCTGCTACTTTGAAATCAGCTTTGACCCTCAAAATATTCTCTGCTTTAGCCAGTCATGGTAATATGTGCCTGTAGTTCCAGAAACTGGGAGCTTGGAGCCGGAAGATGAAGAATTTGAGGAGGGGGAGGTGCTGCTTTGACATTGCTCAGTGGGTAAAAGCACTTGTCTGCATAAGCCTCCACAAAATTGTCCTCTGACTTCCACATAGTGCACATGCACGTGTGTGTGTGTGTGTGTGTGTGTGTGTTTGTGTGTGTGTGTGAGAGAGAGACAGAGTGTGTGAATGCACACATAAGCACTTACCACCACCACCACTAATGATTTTAAAGTAAATTTGGACTGAAGAGATGCCTCAGTGAGTAAAAGCACTTGCTACCAAGCCTGATGACCTGAATTCAGTCCTCAGGACCCATATGCCACCGGTAGCTTTATAACAAGTCCCAGGTCAACCTGCCTATATAGTGAGACTATCTCAAAAAAAGGAAAAAAAAACCCTAGGACCCCATTTCTCTTTGTTTCAGTTTTCTTCTCTATTAAAACAAAGGTCCCATTTTGTTATTTGCAGGCTTTTTCATTCTTTTGGAGTATGTCAAGGCAAATTACATAAATAAACATTTTTACTTTTACTCATGAAAAACTAAAGCCGGGCAGTGGTGGTGCACTCCTTTAATCCCAGTACTGGGGAGGCAGAGGCAGGTGGATTTCTGAGTTTGAGGCCAGCCTGGTCTACAGAATGAGTTCCAGGACAGACAGGGCTACACAGAGAAACCCTGTCTCAAAAAACAGAAAAAAAAAAAAAAAGAAAAAAGAAAAAAAAAAAAGAAAAAATTAAGAACTAAAACAGCTGGTTCCCAAGTTACACAGACACTTAAAGGTGGAAGCTAGGAAATTCTGCCTGGCTCTTTTTTTTCTTTTTTTTTAAGATTTATTTATTTATTTA
Source organism: Rhynchomys soricoides (assembly GCA_019843965.1). Classification (NCBI taxonomy): domain Eukaryota; kingdom Metazoa; phylum Chordata; class Mammalia; order Rodentia; family Muridae; genus Rhynchomys; species Rhynchomys soricoides. Next base: position 584,790 of record JADRCH010000088.1, read on the forward strand.
TTTATTTATTTATGTATGTATGTATATGAGTATACGTATGTCTTCAGACATACCAGAAGAGTGCATTGGAGCCCATAACAGATGGTTGTGAGCCACCATGTGGGTGCTGGGAATTGAACTCAGGACCTCTGGAAGAGCAGTCATCGCTCTTAACTGCTGAGCCATCTCTCCAACCCCTGCCTGGTTCTTTTGAACCTGATCTTTAAGCTGCACTGGTCTTTAAGTTTTAAGAGTCTTTAGTTTTTACTCAGTAAGCTGTGGCACATACTACTACACAGTGAGCAGTAAGGTTCCCAGAGAGTTGAGAGAGCATGGAAGGAGCCCAGAGATGTCTGCTGATTGAGCTTTTTAAACTCCCACATGCCATTGCATACAAAGGGCACAGAGGGCATCTTCAGCTTGGTCTGCAGAGTCAGATCCAACCCACACAGCTGAGTACTAGAACCAGTTGGTCTGGCTTTGGTAATTTCCATTTAGAATGTATGTATATTCTGGGTGTTTTAAGGAATATTTCAGAAACTTTCAGGACTCAAGAATAGACTGGTTTCCTAAAGGGAAGAGAATGGGTATGGGCCCATAGTTCCTCACTTCTATCAAGCAAGTGCCTAATGTCTGAGCATGCTAGTGAAAAGCCATAGACTCTCTTCTATATTTTTCCCCTTGTGCTGGGGATTGAGTCCAAATTCTTGCAAATTTTCTACTGCTGAGCTACACAACAGTGTTATTCCCCAGTTTCCGTAAAGGCAGTTATTGAGATACTATTTCTATGACTTGTCACTTCCATATAGTGGCACAATTATCAAAGTATGTAACATCTCTCTACCCCCAAAATTTCCTTATTTCTTTGGAGTAAACTTTTCCCTGCCTGCAGTCTCTGGGTAGTATTGATCGTCTCTCCTTTCACAATTATATTTTTGCTACTTAGAATGGCATGAACATAGCCTTTTACATTTTAGTTTCCTTCACTTAGCATACTATAGTTGAAGTTTATCATGTTTATCATGTCTATAGTTATTCACTGTGTGTCTATAGTTTTATAATCGATTAGGTGATAATTTTTATAGAAAGAAATTATCAAAAAAGTAGATGTAGGACAGTAACAGTTAGAACTGACTGAGGTCAGACACCCATTACGGTTGCTTGGGACAGACTTGGTTTGTGCCTTTTGTCCTAGCATGCTTTTCATAATACGTCCTCTCATTCCCAGCAGTATCTTGGTAAATTATTTAGTTAATCCAAACGTGGCAGGACAAGATGTGCTCATACTTCATAAGCTTTCTGGTGGTGTTCAGTTTGCTGTCCAAAGCACTAAATCATATATATTTATGTTTTGTGTAAATGCTATGAGTGTTAATAGCAATAATGTATATAATCTCACTTTGATCTTCACAATAATATTTATATTTTACATTTGAGAAAATAGATTCAGAAGGTCCTCCAAACTCATGAACTAGAAGGTCTACTTATTCCAAAGTATATGCATCATCTATATATGTATTTACACCTGTTAATTGAGAGGCAGTATAGTTTGTTAAGATTATAAATAGTAGACAGAGAATCCCTAGAATCTAGCCCCAACTCTTTGCATTTTTGCTGTTGATTTTAGGGCAATTTCATCTCTCATCTATATAACAAAAAGTACAAATGTATGTATTTATGTGTAAGTATGTGTGCATAGAGAGGTCAATGCCTGGCATCTATCAGATTTCTTATAAGATTTTTTAACATCACTGAAGTGGTACACTTCCTTCCCAACTCTCCTCTCCCATTAAAAAATAGCAGGGACTCCTCATTTGTATTTCCTCTTTTTATAGGGGTTATCTCTTGTAGCCCAGGCTAGTCTTAAACTTACTCTATAGTAGAAGATGACCTTGAACCCCTGATCTTCTTGCTGCTGCCTCCTAAATCCTAGAACTATAAGTATGAACTGCTGTTGCTGGCTTCTCACCCTTCAACAAATAAATAAATAAAAAGTACCCCAATAGCATGGTACCTGATAATGAGGGAGTTCTGTGCTTACTTTAGTATACATATATGAATCAGTCCCAAAACTATGGTAGCCAAGACTGGTTATCACCGAACTAAATAACATAATTGAATGTCTCAGAACCTTTTAGATATACTAGATTTCCAATAAATATTTTAACATGCAATATAGCCAGGTTTACTTGAACAGAGTAAGGCATCCTTAAAATGTTTGTAATTTAATCATGTCTTAGTCAGGGTTTTATTGCTGTGATGAAACACCATGACCAATAAGCAAGTTGGGGAGGAAAGAGTTTCTTTGGCTTACACTTCCACATTGCTGTTCTCTCCAAAGGAAGTCTGGACAGGAACTCAAGTAGAACAGGAACCTGATACAGAGGCCATGGAAGGAGTGCTGCTTATGGCTTGCTTCCCTTGTCTTTCTCAGCCTGCCTTTTTATAGAAGCCAGGATTACCAGCCCAGGCTCTACCCACAGCGTCTCCCATTGATTACTAATTGAGAAAATTCCCTACGGTTGGATCTAATGGAGGCATTTCCTCTGCTGAGGCTCCTTTCTCTATAAGGACTTTGTGTGTCAAGTCCACATTAAAAACCACCCAGTACAGAGCATAACCTTGGAAATTCTGTATTAGTATTTTCTCCATGAACTGTACTTGTTGTTATGTAGGATGATTTATAGGGACCGGGAGAAGACCTGTAGTGGAATAAAAGGACTAATTACTCTTACAGTATTTTTTTTTAAAATGTTTATTATATGTATAAGAGTTCAATGTTGCTGTCTTCAGACACACCAGAAGAGGGCATCAGATTCTATTACAGATGTTTTGTTAGCCACTGTGTGGTTGCTGGGAATTGAACTCACTCAAGACCTCTGGAAGAGTAGTCAGTGCTCTTAACCACTGAGCCATCTCTCCAGCCCATTTCCACAGTGTTTTAGGCTTGAAGTGATGGGGCTTTTTCTGACAGTAGAAAAAGGAAGTCAGAATGGAGTCAGGAAATATTTTGATGGAAGATTCAAAAAGTCTTAGTGGCTTGGTGAAGGCAAGAAAGAAGAATAAAAATAACCCCAGGTTGCCAGTCTGAGAGAATTTGAGTTGTTAGTAACTCAAGTATGATAGTTAGGAGGTGCCGTTATTGAACTGACAATTGAAGACATTTGTTTTAGATATGTTGATTAAAAACTAGTGGTGGATGTGGGAGCCAATTGGGTACAAAAAAAGTTGCAAGAGAGCCTAGGTCTAGGAAAGTAACTGAACCTATGAAAACATGCACCTCAGTGTTCATGTAGAGAGAAAAGAGGTTCTGAAGGAGGAGTGACTCGGAAGAGGGAGAAGAGCAAGGAGAGTCAGCAGAGCTGCGTCAGAAGCGGAGAACCCTGAAATGGTGAAATAGCTGACTAGCAATGAAGGAGTAGCCTTAACAGTGGCCTGGATGCTCTCCATGAACATGACTGCTAAAAGGTTTCTGGTAGGGTTTTTGTTTTATTTATTGGAGTGGGGAAGGTAATTTCTTTTTCTTTTCCTTTCATTCTTTGTTATTTGTTTATTTTGTTTTGTCTTATTTTGCCTTTTGAGACAAAGTCTTACTACGGGTAGTCCAGACTGGCCTTGAACTCACAACTCTCAGTCTCTTGCTTTAGCCTCTAGAGTACTGTGATTCCAGACTGTCACTATTCCTGGCTCCCATATAGTTTTTTTGTTTGTTTGTTTTGTTTTGTTTTTGTTTTTCTAAACAGGGTTCTCTGTGTAGCTCTGGCTGTCCTGGAACTCACTCTGTAGACCAGGCTGGCCTCGAGCTCAGAAATCTGCCTGCCTCTGCCTCCCGAGTGCTGGGATTAAAGGCGTGTGCCACCACTGCCCGGCTCCCATATAGTTTTAAGGGACAGACAGCCACATTGATAGGACTTTGAGAGAACGGAATAAGGCAAAATTGTAAAGGGTTAAAGACCAATTGGAAGCTAAAAAGCACTCATTGTAGAAATTTGGCAGGAAAGGAGAACAGAAAGAGTATAGGAGCTGATAGGAGAAACTGGAGCATGCTTGAAAGCAGACACAGAGGAATCAGTTCAAAGTGAGAAGTCAAAGAGAACAAAATGAAGCAAGTGGGCAGAAGGAAGAAAATTAGATTATGTTATCCTAATTTTGGAAAAGTTAAAAGGACTGATCTCATTTTTTAAAAATCATACTTTTAGAAAATAGAAACCCTGTAAGTTCTTGAGAAGCTGGTCCATAGTCCCTCCAGCAATAACTTTAATTAAAGCTTTGTTTTGTTGCTTTACAGTGCTTAGGATTGAACTTAGGGCCTCAATCTTGCTAGGCAAGCACTCTACCATAGAGCTGTGTCTCCATCCCCATCTTAAGTTTGCTAGTTTCTCTTTAGGGTTTTAACTAATTAAGTGTACTTTTAAACAGATTTGTAACATAAAAATCCATAGGGTACATGCAGTATTTTAATGCATGTATATATTTTGTGTTGTTGAATCAGATTGCACATCTCTATCCTCAAACACTTATTATTTCTTTAGGGTAAAAATATTCAGAATCTCTTCTGCTTGGCTCTTGAGATACACAGTACATAATTGTCACCTACAGTCACTCTGCTGTACTCTGACATCCCAGAACTTCGTCTCTCATATCTACCTATAACTTAGAGCCTATCATCAGCCTAGGTTGTCCTTCTCCTCAACTTCTGTAAGGTCAGCTTTAGTAGGTTCCACATAGGAAATTATAAGTTACTTGTCTTTTTGTCCTGGTTTATTTCACTTACGAAATCTCTGTTTATGTACAGGTGTCACAAGTTGTAAGATTTCATCCTCTGTAGTACTCTGTAGCTTATGTTTACCACACTTTCTTTATCTATTCATTCACTAATAAACAGATTAGTTTTATTTCCTGGCTATTGTGAATAGTGCTACAGTAAACAGAAGTACCGTTATCTATGGCAAACTGAATTGTTTCTTTTGGATAAACATTCACTAGTGGAACTGCAGAATCATCTGATAGTTTTTGGGTTTTTTGAAGAATTTCTGTACGGTTTTCTATAATGATTATACAATATGCATTCCCATAATTAGTGTGTATTGATTTCTTTTATAAACTTTTTATTTAGTGTGTGTGTGTGTGTGTGTGTGTGTGTGTGTGTGTGTGTGTGTGTAGGTCAGGGTTGAGTACATGGGTACCATGGTCAGAGGACACCCCTTGAGGGGTTGGTTCTCTCCTTCTAACTTTACATGGATTCTGAGGGTATATCATGGAGGTCATCAGGTTTGTGTGACAAGAGCCTTAGCTGTCTCACCAGTCCAAGGGGCTCCCTTTTCTATAGATCCTTGCTAGCACTTGTTTTCTGTACTTTCTGATAATAGGTATTCCTAATGGAATATAATAATAATCCAGTGTGATTTGATTTGCATTTCCCTGATGATTAGAGATGTTAGCTAACATTTTTTAATACTCCGGTTGACTGTTTGTTGGTGTAGGTTATGTTAGCTTGCCGCTGATGTGACAGAATACCTGAGAAAACTACCTGAAAAGAGCAAAAATTTATTTTGGCTCAGTTTCAGAGGTTGTAGTTCATGATTACTTGACCCCGTTGCTGTGGTCCTGTTGCAAGACAGGAACTTTTGGTCTGCAGAGCCTTGTAGAGCAAAGCTGTTTATTTCACTGTGACCAAGAAGAAAGAAGTCTGAGGAGTGACCAGGGGCTAAGAGATAAGAAGTATGCTGCCAGTGACCTACTTCCTCCAGACTCCACAGTAGGCCCTATCTCCTTCAACACAGAAGACTTTCAGGGATATTCTGGTCCAAACTGCAATAAGATTCAGAGCCCATTCTTAATTGAGCTGCTTGATATATATATATATATTTTTTCCTTTCTTTTTGCTATTGTGGTTTTGGAGTTCCTTATTATTCTGAATATTAGCTCCTCGTCAGATTATATAATTTGCAAATATTTTCTCCTATTCTTTAGGATGTCTCTCTCATGAATGTTTCTTTTGTGCCAAAACTTTTTGATTTGATGTGATCTTATTTGTCTTTTTCTGTTCTTGTTTCATTTGGGGGTAAGGATTAAAAGGCAAAGGATCCTGTCACTGTGCAGTCCACAGGACTGGATCTCTCAACAGTCCCAATCTGGTGCTCTAATCTTGGAGGCTGCCATCTTCAGTCTCTTGGAATCCCTAAGAAGTAGGTTCTAATACCAGCAAAGGAATGTCTCAAGAACAGAGTAGAAGAACTTGCCAGTGAGAGTCAAGGCAAGCAGGCAAAAGGCAAAGTCTCCTTCTGTGTCGTTTTGTGCCACCTGAAAGTATGACCCACATTAGGGTGGGTCTTCTCCACTCATTGATCCGGTCAAGAAAAGCTCTCAGAAAGCAGGTCCAAGTGTTTGCGTTTTATTGATTACAGATGTAGTCAGCTTGATAGCCAAGATTAACCATCACACCAGGATTATATAGTACATTGTTTTCTATATTGTTTTAGTGGGCTTTTGTTGCTGTTATTTTTTAAAGTTACTTAGTTTTGTGGATGTAGAGATTCAGACTCAGGGCCTTTGCATGCTTGGCAAGCACAGCACCGTTAAAGTACACCCTTTAACGCCCTGCGCTTTAAAAGCCAATTTTAGAAATTGTACTTTTCAGGACATTCTCTGGAAGTGATTTGGTTTTGGTTTTTTTGAGTCCCTCTGTGTACAAATGGACTCTTCTGACTCTGACTCTGAGCACAAGGTGACCAAATGGATAAGACATTGCATTACTGAACTTATTTCTTGTTTATGCATTTTATTATTATAGGGCAGTGATTTCTTTTTAAAGCTCCAACTAAAATGTATTTAAGAGGGAGGAGGGAAGGAAGAAGGAAAAAGATAGTGGCTAAAAACTGTTTTTATCCTTATGACTCTTAAGAGATAACCACATGTGGATGTAATTCTTGTATAAGGAGAAGCATGTCTTTCTCAACAGCTTGTTTTGTTTTGGTAGAGAAATTGCCTAGTTGAATTACAGAGTTAAATACAATGTGAAAAGCCAATATAGTGTATGAATGTAAAGAGGAAGCTAATTTGCTCTTAAACTGTCTGGGCAAGTTTCATTCCTGTATAATGAGTTTCCCTTGCTGTGAGAAGGCAGGGAGTATCTGAACACTTTGAGCTGTTTAATCTCTTGGTTTGGCAGCCATTATAAGAGTATATGAATAGATCCCTTTTTATCTTCGAGGTAGAAGACAGCTACTATGTAAAGAGAAATCATCCCATGAGCTTCATTATTATGCTGTTGTTTTTTTCTCAAGCAAGCTACTGGTTGAAAGTATTGTGTTGTAATTGTAAGAAAATGAATGCTGTATCTGACATCTGGAAGTTGGACATGATGTTAAAATAGCTGCTCCTTCTCCGCTTTTGTTCTTTTGGGACCCTGCTTATTTTGTTCTTTGATTATTAAGAGATTTTTTTTGTTTGTTTTTTTTTAAATTAGTCTTTAACCATTCCAGATTTTTCTCTTTTTGTGTCTTATCAAATAGAACTTCAAAAACACATAGAGGACTTGAAACTAGTTTCAGTAGCATTCCTAAGTGCCTTTGGGGGAGAAGACAATTCTATATTATGGCTCTAGAAAGGTGCGATTAAATACGTGAGACATGGGTAAAACCGAAAGTGTAGCTTACAAAGCCTTCACATGTCTTTGTCTTAAAATTTTAATAGTTCCCTTTATGAAGCCTTATTGTGATATAAAGTATACATCATGAAACTTTTAAATGTGCAATTCACTGTAAGAACAGAACAGAACTTTAAAAGTATATACCACCACACCTGATCATGCTACCTTCTCTAGTTTTTCATAATTCTCTGAATTTGAAGGTGATGTACCGCCTGTGTCTGCTTTCATTCATTATGGTGACTCAGGTGGAACCCTTTTCATGTAGAAATTTATTTTCTCCAATTCTGTATAGTTTTCTTAAATCTTGTCAGTGGTTTCTAATTAATCTCTCTATTCTTCCTTGTACTTCCTTTTTGCTTGAATGTTGGTTCCTCTAAGCCTATCTTCTGATTCTTTTTATCATTTGCTTGTATGATCTGGAAGATTCTCTCAGATTGTCATTCAACTTCTGTTGAGGTTTAGTTTTGTTTGTTCTTTGTTTCATTTTGTTTTTAAAGTTTTTATTGTGTTTGGGTTTTGCCTGCATCTATGTCTGTGCAGCATAGGCATGCAGTGCCCACCAAGGCCAGAAGAGGGTGTCAGATTCCTTGTAACTGGAATTGCAGACCGTGTGAGCTACCATGTGGATGTTGGAAATTGAACCCAGGTCATCCGGAAGAGCTGCCAGTGCTCTTAAAGAGTGCAGAGCCATTTCTACATTCCCATCTATTTTAGGTTTTTGTTGTTTTGTTTTTGGTGGAAATATAGCTTGTTTATGATTTCTAACAATAATTTTATTGCTTTTTTTTTTTTTTTTTTTTTGAGACTAGGTTTCACTTGAGATCTTGTCTGTTTCTGCTCTCAAATTCGGGATTACAGGCATGAGCTACCAGGACTCATTCAGTTTGTGTGTGTATCTGTCTCTGTGTGTGGTTTTGTTAGCTTTGGCAGATAAGCACCACTGTAAACAACATACAGGAACTTCTTTGGCCACGTTGACTGTCATTGTATCTTTAAAGGGATGTCTATGTGTGCCCACAGGGATGTGTGTATGTATGATTTACTGTGGGGCTGGTCAGAGTTCCCAAAGAAACATCATTTGAACTCCCCTTGAAGTACATGAGCTTGATTGCAAGTCTTCATAAGTCAAGTGGGAGAAAGAAGATAAAGAGATTTGAAAGTTATATGTGAAAACTTGGATTTACATTTTTCATAGAATAAAATTGTAGTCCTGGCATGTATTTGTAACCCTGATAGTCAGGAGGCCCAGGGAGGAGGATCAGGAATGTGAAGCCAGTCTGGGCTACAAAGTAAAACCTTTTCTCAAAAATGAAGCAAGCAAACAGTAAAAACTACTTTGGCCTTTTACTGGGATGGGGAAGGGATTTTTATTAACGTAAATGGATATTCAGTCAGTGTATTTGGGACTTTTGTGGGGGCCAGTTACCTTTATCCTGACTTTCCTTGATAGTGCCAGTTTCTAAACCTTTGGGTGTTGTGCTTTTCATTTGCTGATTCAGAATTTTATTATGTATGTTAAATTGAAATACAGAAATTGTTATGTTGAAAAGACCTACTAAGTTAATTGCCACTTTGGCTTTGCAGTTTCTAAATTGTTGCTCTTATCTCTTCTTTTTCTCCATAATGGTAATATTATGTCTTTAAAAACCTTTTCTCATTTTAACGATGTTTCAGAAAGACAGAAGTAATTGGATGTGTTTAGTTCATTGCCTTTTTTTTTTTTTTTTGAGACAGGGTCTCTCTGTGTAGCTCTGGCTATGGTAGAACTTGATCTGTAGACCAGGCTGGTCATGAACTCAGAAAGCCACCTGCCTCTGTCTCCTGAGTGCTAGGATTAAAAGCGTGCACCACCACTGCCTGGCTAGTCCGCTGTCTTTAACTGAAGGCATTCTTTCTTTGCTTTTTAAAAATAAGGCTTTTATTGTGGAGCCCCTCTGATCTAGCGTCTGTGGTTTTTCTTGCCTTGTTTCTCACTCTACAGCAGAACAGCCTCCAGACTAAGCTTTAGCCCATGACAAGTTGAAGAGCCTTTATTTCCTGGGATACTATATGTTGTGCTTTTTCTGTGTTTCGGGTTTTAGACATATTTAAAACAAGGCTTCTATTTGTATTTCTAGGGAGTAGGAGACAATGGCAAAGTTGGAACATTGAGTTTCAAATCAACCTGTACTACTGTCTCGGAAAAACAATAATCTGTATATTACTGATTTGTTGTGTACACACACAGAGTGTGTCTTTTTTTTTTTTTTACTGTTAAACCTCATTTGCACAGCACAGAGCTGTTAATATATGTGCATATACATGCTATAAAAGATTGGATTCTTTGGCTTTGTAAACTTTCTATTGTTTTTATTTTGTTTAGGCACTTAGGAGATTATGGCATTTGATACTCACCATGTTAAAGACCAGAACTTCTCTAATAGAATTGATCTTCCTAGAAAGAGGATCTCTAATTTCCCCAGGGAGAACATGAAGAGGGTAAGTACAAGAGTTTAAACCGTCAGACCTGTTTAACTTCATAGGCTAAGTAGAATTAATGAAGCACACCTATTATTATATTCCTGAAGTTATAAGAACATTTTGGCAAATATCTGTTTCTATAAACTGTGATATAAATGTTGTAGTTGACACGGAACTTAGAAATGCATTTTGTTCACTGAAAGGTTAACAATGAAATATTTTTTTAAGCCACATTAAACTCAAACTGACTTATTGTAAGCATCCTTTAAGTTCAGTATATGACTGGTATTGTTTTTAAAAAAGAAAGATAATATGGTACTTTGCCAATCATACCAAAATACAGTGTTGTACCTAGTGGTTGAGAATATGGTATTAGGACAAAGAAAACATTGACCCAAAAATACCTATTGAGTTTTAAACTGCATTATTGACATCAGTCATAAAGTTTGCATAACTCTATTAAAAAACTGAATACGATACCACTGTTTACTTTGGTTTTCAGGTTAAGAGATCTCCAAAACAGTTGGCTGCTTACATAAGTAGGTAAGCGCTTCTTAAAAATTTGTAGGAAAATATTGAAGGTGGTTAGAGATGAAGACATAAAACAAGTAAATACTCTTTTTATCATAATTATAGTTAACTTGTTTTCAAACAGTTCCTCTGTGCTAGGCTCTGCACTAATGCATCAGCATTATCTATTCCTTACGTAGATGCCATTATTCCTAAGAAGTGACAAGAATACTAATAGTCAGAGGAAATATGTGATTTGCTCAGGATCAAGTAGCCAGAAAGTATTAAAAATGGCATGTACTCCCAGAGTTACCAAGCTCTAGAAGCAGCTTTCTAAGCCACGTGTATCCAGGCTGTGATCTGGGGTCCCTGGAGCCCAGCAGGAAGTATTTGAGGTCCTTGTTCACCCTGTCCATTTCTGCTCTTTACAAGTGTACAGTATGAGTGTTCAGAAATAGCATGATATTAAATAACAACTGACAGAGACAGAAGTGAGAGTGCAGCTGACTTCTGTTCAACTGAGAATTAGAAGTTGATAAAAATGTGAAACAGCTACTTCTGTAGTCTTTCTGTTCAGAAAAATGTGCTTCTTTTGGTAAAATATTCTATGATAGTATGTTTCTTAGCTTCTCAGTACCATGACTTTTTCTAAGGAGGAAACATTTTGGAGTCATTGTAATACATGCTTAGATTCCTAGCACTTGGGAAGCTAAGACAGCAGAATTGTGAATGCAAGGTAGCCTGAGCCACAGGGTGAGAGACCCCGTTTCAGGAAAAACATTTCTTTCGGCTCATGGTTTTAGAACTTTAGTCTCTGACTTGTTGCCTTTGGGTCTGTGACGAGGCAGTCCATTGTGGTAAGAAAGAAGTGCCTCTCTGCGCTGGTAAGGAGACAAAAAGTAAAATAATAATTAATCCCCAAAGCTTCTGAAAACTTGTATTCCATAAGATTTTGTTTGTTGTATTCTTTCATAAATACAATTAAATATGCTCCAGCTTAAAATAAATAAGTTTAAAATATCCAAATGTGAATAATTTTTTACTTACTAGAAAATGTGTTAGTTGTTTAAAAAAAGCTTAGATGTCTGCGAAGTGTCCCTATTTTTCTATCCCAATGGTCTTTCATGTTTCATTTGAAAGCACAGACACTATTCTGTCCTGCTGTCACTGTGTGTAACTTCCTGCCACATTCTAGATAGCTTATAGCTTTTATTTCCCTCTTCAAATTAAGAGTTGACTTTTTAAATTATTTTCTTCTAATTTTAGTAGATTACAATTGCAAAATATAGCTGATTAAAGTTTGATTTAAAAAATTCTCTTTGCTTTTTCTTTTTTCACTTAAATTCTTTTTACAGAACAGTTGGACAAGCAGTGAAAAGCCCAGATAAACTGCACAAGGTGCTCTACCACAGAAAGTTTGTTCGTCATTCCTTCCCAAATCCTTGTTTCAGAACTAAGCAGTCCCCTAAAAGTGGGGGCTGTGACATGGCAAATAAAGAAAATGAACTGGCTTGTGCAGGCCATCTACCTGAAAATTTACGCCATGACAGCCAGACATTTGTCATTAACACCAGTGATTCTGGGTCTTCACAAACAGAAAACCCATCATCAAAATATAGTGGTTTCTTTTCTGAGGTAAGTCAGTTTTAGCTTAACTTTATTCCTATTGTACTACTAAGTTGCTTTGTTTTGGTTTTGATTTCTTGAGTTTTTTTCCCTTGTGTTATTCTATTAGCAGATAACCACTCATTGAATACTTATGTATTTGAATTGTGTTCACTGCCTAAGGCAGTTGTACAGCTGAACCCCGTCTCTAACAGCTTCTGAAATAGAATGAAATGCCTGATAGGCTGCTGTAAATATCCAAAGTGACAGGTAAAAAGTAGATCCTTGAAACCTGCTGTCTAGTCAGTTCCTCTGGGTTCTTAGAACTGCCCAGTGGGAACTGATTCAGCAAACCTGCTTCTATGTCTTTTAACTATAAAATTGACCCTAAGGAAAGTAACTGTACAAGTGTATGCGTTTACACACATCATGCCATTTACAGAAACAGTTTTAATAGAAAACCCAGAAATAATCTAAATAAATGGTGATAAATAAAAACTAAAATATGCTACCATTTTTTGTTAAAATGGAGTCCATATGTGGGCTGGAGAGATGGTTCAGTGGTTAAGAGCACTGACTGCTCTTCCAGAGGTTCTGAGATCAGTTCCCAGCAACCACATGGTGACTCACAACCATCTGTAATGAGATCCGATGCCCTCTTCTGGTGTGTCTGAGGACAGCCACAGTCATATATATAAATAAATAAATACATACATAAAATCTTTAAAAAAAAAAATCCATATGTATTTTAGCATTGAAAATGCCCATGGAGTCATATGCTTATGTATAGGCAAAAAGAAAGTGTTTGTTTGTTTGTTTATTTTTGCCAGGCAGGCCTTTTTTTTTTTTTTTTTTTTTTAATGAGTACACTGCAGCTGTTTTCAGACACACACTAGGAGAGTGCATCTGATCCTATTACAGATGGTTGTGAGCCACCATGTGGTTGCTGGGAATTGAACTCAGGACCTCTGGAAGAGCAGTCAGTGCTCTTAACCCCAGAGCCATCTCTCCAGCCCAAGAAAGTTCTTTAAAATAAAATTTTGAACTTTTTGGTGTGTTACTGTCGGTACCCATTTGCCATTATCCATCTAACGCATGGTTTGGGAAGACACATTCCAGTTTAGTAGCTGTAGTTGCTTCTGGGGAATGACGTCAGATTCTTTTGCCAGTAGGATACACTTAGATGGCACATGTGTCGTTTTTTGAAACAAGACCACACTCCGGCCTATGGGTCCTCTCTCGTGCTGCTCATTTGATAACCACTAGCCTGTGTGCTTACCTTTTCTCTGTGTCCACGTCCGTAAAATTCAGCTAGAAGTAACTTACTGGATAAACTACTGGAATTTTTGAGAAAACAATAGCAAGAAAGGAGGAGAGAAAAAGTACTAAATTTGTTTCCATCATTCATTTGCTTTATTCAACTGTAAATTGCAGTATTCCTTTTTGAGGGCCAGTATACCTTTGCATAATTTAAGGCTGTGTCTCTACCAGACCGGTTTCATTTAAAAAAAAAAAAAAAGTGTGTGTCATGTTTCAGTGTGGTTTTTAACAAGTTAGATGATTGCCTTTCAGGTTTCTCAGGACCATGAGACAATGGCCCAAGTTCTGTTCAGCAGGAATTTGAGATTGAATGTAGCTTTGACCTTCTGGAGAAAAAGAAGCGTAAGTGAACTTGTAGCTTATTTAGTGAGGTGAGTGTGACATCTTGGTTTCGGTTAACATGAGTAATTTTTAATGAGATATGAAGAGACTCTTGAGAAAGTTTTTATTGGTTAAAATTTAAACAATTGTATTTAGCATCCATAGAGACACTGTAGTTTTGATTACATTCATCACCAATTTAAGTGGAATAAGAATACAGAAAACTTTTATCAGATTAAAGAAAGCTGTTACTTTTTCTGGTTAGGATTCTTTTCTTATTTGTAAAACTAAATGTGGGAAACCTACCATTTGAAAAAAAATCCCCTTTGGGGATTTTAAGCATCACCCTCCTTACCGTATTTAAGTCTCTGAAATACTGCCTTACCCCTGCCTCCTCCATGCCTCACTGCGTACCTTCTTTAAGATGTGCTTCATCCTTTCCCATGTCTTGTTCTGTTCCTCCGTAGCACTTAGGTCAGCATCCTGCTCTGTGTATTTTATGTTTATCTCTCTTTGCTCCACTGCTGCCTCCTACACCCACGCAGGCCCTGTTGCCCCTTTATACCCTTAGTACTTGACTCGTGATAAATGCTGGGGTTATTTGTTAAATATCACATGCCTCAAAAGGAGGATGGAGATCATAACATGAATGTAAATAAGGACTCTCTAAGCAATGGTATCTGTCTTGTACTCGCAGGATAGAAGACCTTGGAGTTGTGGTAGATTGCCTTCCTGTTCTAACCAATAGGTAAAAACAGTAAATTTTTTTCCCAGAAAAAAAAAGTTTTAAAGAAAAACAAATTTTAATCAGTTCATATTTTATAACTTAGAATTTCTTTTAGTTTACAGGAAGAAAAGCAATATATCTCTCTTGGCTGCTGTGTAGACTTACTTCCTCTAGTAAAGTCTTTACTTCGAAGCAGATTTGAAGAGTAAGTGCTAATTTAAATTTCCACTTCCTTTTTCTCTCTCAGCATTCTTGATTTTGTGTTTTGTGAGTACATGGTAGGAGATGGGGCTCCTATACATTTGGGATACCTATTTGTTTTTAATTAAGACATCCTAACTACACTCTGTTTGTCGTGACAGTGGGGTGACAGAACAGCTTCTAGAAGTTGGTTCTCCTTCCACCATGTGAATTTCAGATTTACTCAGTTGTCAGCTTTGGGGTCAGATTCATTTACCCACTGAGCCATTTTCTCCAGCCCTATTTTTATTCCTAAAGAGTTTATATATAGTATGATTAGGACAGGAATATAAACACTAGAGAAAAATTACAGAAGGATCAGTTATGTAATTTCTATGGCTTTGTGAAGTAGATCATGAAAGTAGTAAAATATATCTTTCTTAAGGGGAGTGATTGGTGTGTATCTGTGGGGACTTGGGGGTATTGTCACTGTTATAGGCTTATATGAAAACACGTAAATTTTGTCACAATATTTTATTTCAGATATGTAATTGTTGGCTTAAACTGGCTTCAAGCAGTAATAAAAAGGTGGTGGTCAGAACTCTCATCTAAATCAGAAATTATAAGTGATGGGTAAGTATAGCT
Organism: Rhynchomys soricoides; assembly: GCA_019843965.1. NCBI lineage: Eukaryota > Metazoa > Chordata > Mammalia > Rodentia > Muridae > Rhynchomys > Rhynchomys soricoides. The sequence goes on from JADRCH010000088.1 coordinate 600,188, forward strand.
TTAAAGATAATTTGTGCTGAAATTTCAATGGAATAGTATCTTAATTAAACAAAGTAGTGAGTTTATCCTGTGATCATCATTGTATATTTTTATTTTCTTCATTTTCAGAGGAATATTAAACAGGTACTTTTTATTTATGAAAAACCATGCAGAGTCGCATAACTCCTTATGTCTCTGCTGCCAGAACCTTACCTTTTATTTTGTTTGTTTTGTGATACTCTCACTGTGTGTCTTCAGCCTCAGCATCCTCAGTGCTGATGTAAGACAGCATACCTATTTCAGCCCTTCCCTCATGAGGGGTAACAACACATCAGTGGCGTAATCTTCCCATGCACTGTATTAGTAAGGAAGAAGAAAGGAACTGCCCTTGGTGCAATAAGAAATGGAAATATCCTGACAGGTCTCTGAAAATGGTTATAATCAGCATGATTTGACTTGCCTTAGCTTGAAAATAGGTGAAGATTCTTCCAAATGAACAGAATTTAAGCCAGGCATGGTAGAACACGCCTATAATCCCAGCACTAGGAAGGCCAAGGCAGGGAGAACACAGCGTGAGGCTAGCCTAGGCTGCATATCAGAACTCTTTATTTAAACAAACAAACAAAAAAAGGAACAAAGAAACAAAAAGCCAGACACTGTTGAAAACAACAGTCTCTCCCCTAACTCCCTCTTAAATTCCACAGTCTTTGTACACTCAACAGAATTTTCTACTTCATACCGCAGCAAATTGTTCACTTGCTACAAATGCCTGCTTGCTGTCTCATCTACTTTGACAACCAAATATCCATGAATTTCTGTCTGGCATGGCATATACTATTTTAAGAAGTTGCTTGACTTTAGTATATGGTTTTCTACTGATATAAATTAAAAACAGGTCTGTATCTTACTATTTGCTTTCTTGTTTTTCTTTCTTTCTTTTTTCCTCAGAAATATTAAGATTTTAAAGCAACAGCTGAATGGATTATGGGAGCAGGAAAACCATCTTACTTTGGTTCCAGGGTATACTGGTAATATAGCTAAGGTAATCTGTATTTGTAATTTAAGAGTTATACATGGATTCAGTGTTGGCCTGTATTGATATGCTTATCTCTTACAGGAGAAAGGCACATTGCTAGTTGGGATTTTAATATTTAAACTCCTAGAGGATATTGATAGTTATAATTGCAGAAGGAATTGGTGGTAGGAAGTATTTCCACCCTACTGCTGGGCATTTGCTGTCGTGAGTAGTTTTTGCCAGGAAATAAAAACATTAAGGAAATGTTTATGTCACTGGATCATGAAATTGTGTTGGAGACCTATGTAAAAAGAAACAAATGAATATATTAAATATTAAATATATCACTGTATGTGATTGCACACACATTTCCCCACCCCATACCCCAGCCCCTGTTTTCCCTCCCTCCTTTACCTCTTTGTCTGTCTTTGTTTTTGCTGAGACAGTTTTACTATGTAGCCCTGGCTGGCCTAGAACTTGATACGTAGGCTAGCCTGTCCTTAAACTCACAGAAATCTGCCTGCCTTTGCCTCCCAAGTGCTGGGATTAAAAGTATATATCATCATGCCTGGCAAGAATTCTTTTTTGATTCACTGCTTTTACTCTGATTATTGACACAGTGAGTTTTTCTTTAATGTTTTGTGTTATAGCCACACTGTTTTCAAGTTCATCTCCTCTAATAGCCTTCAGAATCTTTAACTTATCAACAGTTGTTTGTTGCTTGTGGTTTTAAAGTATACATAATACATAACACATTACTGTGAAGACTTTAGTAGAGCTGAAAAGCATTGTTTGCCTAAAGTTTTGATTTTTTAAAAAATGTTATGGTTATTGAGACAGGTCTGTAGAGTTAGGGCTATCCTTAACTCACTGTGAAGCCCATCCTGGTGCTGAGATCTCCCTCCTCTTGCCTCAGCTCCTGACTGCTGTCATCGGAGGAGTGTGCTACGGCCTGGTTAACTTAAATTTTCTTTTTATTAAAAAGGAAAGGTGTTCTTATAAACGTAGCCTGAAGATACTGTGGTAATCATGAAAATTGTCAAGTAATTAAAGTTTCAATGTAAAGTCTATAGTAAAATCTTTAGGGGCTGGAGAGATGACTCTGGGGAAAGAGCACTGACTGCTCTTCCAGAGGTCCTGAGTTCAATTCCCAGCAACCACATGGTGGCTCACAACCATCTGTAGTAGGGTCTGATGCCCTCTTCTGGTGTGTCTGAAGACAGCTGCAGTGTACTCACATACATAAAATAAATCTTTAAAATAAATAAATGTTTTCAGGGAGCAGTGAGCGGGATGTAAAGTGAATAGGGAAACAAACATTACAAGCCATACATTTTCATAAAAAGTTAACGGTGAATGTTAGCTTTGACCATTCCTGTGTATACTGCATTCTGGTCATACTGATCTTAGCCTTCCACCACTTCCAGTCTCCCTTCCTCTCCCAAGTCCCCACTCTACTTTTATATCTTTTTGTTTCTGGGACATGGTTTCTCTGTATAGTCTTGACTATACAGGAACTCGCTCTGTAGACCAGACCGGCCTTGAACTCACAAACACCTGCCTTCTCTGCCTCCTAAGTGCTGGGATTAAAGGCAGACGCCACCACTGCCCTGCTTGCTTTTATATCTTCTTGCCTTGCTTTTGTTTTTGTTTTATGAGCTATCCACTAGGGCATGAGTAAGTGGCTGTGGCACTAAAAGCAATGGCTTCCTCTCCCACCGCAGTCCTTGACTGCTCCACTAGACCATTTGTTTTCCTCCAGGTTAAAAATCAGAGCAGATGATTATAGAGTGGGGGGTGGATGTGGAGAGGAGATCGCAAGGCCTCTTCCTTACAGAGGACTTGGCTTCTTTTTCTAGTACACACATTGCCGTTCAAAGCTGTCTGTAACTTCAGTTCCAAGAAGTTCAGTGTCCTGGCTTCTTTGGCAGTATTCATACTTGTGGTACACATACATACAAGCACACAGACATTCATACACATGAAATAGAAATTATTTTAAAAAATAAGACAAAATTGTCAAACTATACCTTGGGCTTTGGTTTATATAGCACTTAGAGAATTCCTGCACATGTTAACTACAAAGCAGAGCTGTTGAAGCACAGGAGCCAAACACCCATTTAGAATTTGCTCAGTATTTTTGAACATGTACAGTGTGCCAGCACCTGTGATAGACAAATGCATGTAAACGTTTTAAATAAGACTTCTTCCTTCTTTTTAAAGGTTTCAAAGGGAACTAGGCCAAAGTAAGAAATGAGCAGAAAAGGAGACAGGTTGTGTGTATTTGTATTTGCTTAATTAACTAATGGAATGTTTGTAAGAAATGAAGGCAGAAAATAAGGCAGGGTGTGTGTGTGTGTGTGTGTGTGTGTGTGTGTGTTTGTATTTGCTTTATTAACTAATGGGATGTTTCTTTCCTTCTTTAAGGATGTAGATGCTTATTTATTACAGCTGCATTGAGAGATTTCATCTTCTAAAGAGTATTTGGTTATTCAGACAGCGCTGGATTATATGATTTCCAAAAGTAGGTCTCTCCTGAGAACCGAGAACAGTGGAAGAAATAAAACCAATTTTTTTCTTTTAAAAAGCCACATAATAAAACCACTAATGAAATCCTAACAATCTACTTCACATTGAAGTGGAAATATCCAGAAGGAGCGGCTTCAACTTCAATGAGGTGAAAGTGCACTATGAAGACTATTTGCCTTTGCTGCGTGCAGAATTTATATGGCCATTTGGTAGCGTTGTTTAAGAACTACTGGGTCTTAACTCAGTCCTGCATAAGAATATTATTTATATTATGCAAAAATAAGACAGAACTTATTACCAGGAACTATAAAGACCAGTCATTAAAAATTTTATTGTGTTTTATGAAGAAACACTTAAATGTGTGCAGCTGTTTTCTTCTGTTGAAAAGACTTCGAAAGTTTAAAACATCATAGTAAGTAATATTAAATTTTTTTGTCCACACTGATACTGTGTACAAATGCCTTATTGATAAGCCAATGTGTTATAATATCAATATCTCTTTTTAAAAAAATTAAAAGCAACCATGCTTCTGGCATGATAAAATCATGGAATTAAATCAGGGGTTTACATTCATGTAGAATGTTGTTGAAATATATTCGACACCATTTTTTTAAACTTGAGAAATTTTTAGCATCTCTGATTTTTTTTTGCCAGAATCTTTATGTTATGTTTATATGTATGTGTTATTCTTATATAAAGAAAAAAGGTGAATATGTATGTGTATGAATGTTTAACTGGAAATGTCCATGGAGTTGGCTAATTTATATTCACTTTTTATTGCATAATAGAGTTCTAATATTTTTCATTTCTGTAACATTTAAACTTCCTTTGAGTAAATTTACTAAATATTTCTATTTTTTGCTTTTTTAATTCTAATTTTATATGAAATCTAATTAATTCCTTGTCACTAAATGTGTTCTGAAAAGTTCCATACAATGTTTCAGAATTGTTTACAGTTAATGCTGACATTATACTTTAAGTTCCAACACAGTGCATCACTACCTCCTCTAACGATTAGTAGGAAATCCCAGCAAACTATATGCAAGTGTTTTTTGTGTTTTGTTTTTTTAACATGACCATTTGAAGCATCAGCGTACTCAATTCTGGAATGTCTTAACAGTTTGAATCGTACCTGTCTTAGAATTGCAGTTAACTACCACTCTTGCTGGCCAATTCATCATTTTGCTTTATTAATAAGGCTTGCAAGCTTCTAGAAAAGATAAATTGACTTCCTCTTCATATTCCAATGTACATTTTAAAACTTAAATAGTGACTACTGAGAAGCCTCCCCAGCATCATTTGTTGCTATGGAGACATTTAAAGTGTTACTTTTCACTGAATTCTGATTTGTATAGCTGTTATTCCAGATGTCTGTGTACACCACAGAATGAACATCCATTGTAGTAATTGATTGTTATATCCTCAGATTAGAGTCATTCCAGATGAGTACAGTTTTGTGATTGTGAGGTACGATGTGTAAGAAGTCATTTCTCAGGATGTGGGGGTTTCATAAACCTCCATCATCCTGAAGCCTTAAGATGGGAACTACAGCCTGCCTTTCTTCTTAGTCCTTTAGTTTTCACTGTCTTATTGAACCATTTGGGTAGGTTAATGTGGTTTGGTTGGAGTGTGATGCTAATGAGACTAAGGGTTTGAGTCTGATCCTTTTAAATTAATTAACTTCACATGCACAAAGAAATTCCATGGTTTCTGATTGCATATTCCCTTCAGTATCCACTTAATAAATTCAGTTTGTGATCACAAAGAATGTGGTGTGCATAGTTTACTTCTTAAAGAGAAACAAAATGATTGATTTGTATGATAGTATAGATTTCCAGGTTTGAAGAGAAAATATTCAAAATAAGACTTAACATACCTTATAATTTTTTAGATGTACAATATCAAATAATATGGATCAGATTACTGACTGAACAGTATCTTTAAAAAAATCAAAGTTCAAGCAAATGAAGTATCAATAAAAATTAAGTATAGTAAGAAGCAGTACTATTGTCCTAACAGAATTCTTATGCCTAAATATGTTTGTTGACATTGAGTAAGGGCATGCTCCATTTTTTGTGCTCGGGGCAATGAAAGAAGCAGCCTTACGTCATAGCACACACTTCAGTTCTGTCCTTGGCCTGTGCACCTCTGCTACTGAGTGGTGACCTTAAGCTCCTTGGACAACAGGTATATGAAAGAAGGATTTTTGAACATTTCTGTTACTATTAAAGTCCTTTCATACTTCATTTTAATTAGGATGGGGTTATCTCTACCAAAGAGCCAAAGAACATATTAGGGCCACTCACTGTTGTCCTACTTCAGGTAGGACAGCAGTTGCTTTTCTGTTACTGTGCTGCTAAGTAGAATACCATACTGGAGTTACCCGAGGTCTCTATGCCTTTTCAACTTTTCTACCTTCTTAAGTTTTCTGTACTTTGGTAACTTTGCAGGTTTGGGGACAGCTAGATTATTGAGGTGATAGATAATCATTATCGAATACTGTGCACCCACTACAGATAAAGTAAAGGAATTTTTGTAATGTGTGGTCATGGTCAGAATAAGCCATAACATTAGGAAGCAAGTATTAGCAGATAATTTTTTTAAAAATAATTTTTGGCAACAATTTAAAAAGTAACTGGTATCAGTTTTATGTATAAATCCTGAAATGTGGGAATTTGGATGTAAGTCTCTGGGGAGTTACAATACTAGAACCAAAGTCTGAGGTCTACTATTGAATTAAATGCTAGTGGTTCTTGAAGCTTGATACATACCTTATAAGAATCTTGGACATGGTTATATGGCTCCATTACTACATCTCTAACCACTAAATCGGTAGTTTTCTCAAATTTATTATTTCCTTATTTTGTAAGTTGTTGATATGATAAACATTAGCCATAATTAATTGGAAGGATTCTTGGCTATTAAATACTAATAATAGAAGCCATACTTAAGTGTCTGATTAATTACATTACTGAAGGAGTCTGAAAAAAAAAACAGTCTTTAAGCTAGTATTTCATCAGGCATCCCAACCATCATCCTACTTAATGAAATGGTCATATCAACATCAGTTGCCTTGTCTGTTAGAGGAAGAACCACAAATCTGACTCGTCTACAGCTTACTGCATGACTTGAGTACAGACTTATTTTCTGGGTCCTTTCACATGGAAATAGTGTTGTGTGCTGAAGGTGTTTCAGGTACATGCATTCTCCTTTAATTTTTCTAGCCATAGATTGCACACACAAAAAAATTCTTACAGTATTCTACTCTTCTCCCTTCTTATTTTGTGACAAGAGTATACAATAAAAAGTTTATTTCTAAGCCGGGCATGGTGATGGTACAAGCCTATAATCCCATCACTTGGACGCCAGGCAGGTGATTTCTGTAGGTTCAAGGACAGCCTGATCTATGTAGCAAGTTCAGACCAGTCAGGATTACAAAGTGAGATCCTGATTCAAAAAGAAAATGACAGAAACTTTTCATCCTTAAACGTTACATGCTTCTAATTTGTAATACGTATGTACTGAATCACTAAAAACACTATAGCAATAGAAATGAATATTGCACTGTAGCTAGCATGCTGGGTACATTTTCCAGGACTACACTTAACATCTTTTTAGTCAGTATATTAAAGTGCTGTCTTTATAATTTCCTCGGGGTGAAGCCATTGAGCTAACAGTATCTTTTAAGAACCAAAGTTTAGTAAAAAGTAAGTACAGCTACATTTAGAACATTAAATCCCCACATTCTCCTTTGAAGACTAAATTAGTCACAAAACAAAAAGATACAGCTGCTGTTTACCAGTATTTCCCATAAAGGCAATGGTAAAGTAAACCTGCTGATGGGATTTTATTTTCAAAATCTGTCGTAAAAATATTGCTTTGATGTTGCAGAATTTTTATTCTTTGAGCCATTTTCAGATGAGAACTTCCAAAGTCTAGATAAGGATTCAGCTCCCAATACATACACCTGTGAAGTGCTGGTTCTTTTCCTTTCCCTTTCTGCCCTCCCTCCCTCATTCATTCATTGAGACAAGACTTCTCTGTGTAACTTGGCTGTCCTCACTCTATAAATAGGCTGACCTCAAATTCAGAAATTCATATAAACAGGCTAACCTTGAACTTAGATCTGCCTACTGAGTGCTGAGACTGAGTGCTGAGTGTTTGCACCACCACCTGGTTCTGATTCTTATGGTTTCGTTCAAATGGTATAAATTTTTATTTACACCAAATCTCTAGGAAGAGGTGAGCTTTTCTTTTTTTCAAGGTTAGAAAGTAACTGAGTCCCAGAATATGTTGAGCCACCCACCAGAGGTGTGTGCTTCCAGACATTTAATGTAGATGTTGGTGTTCAAGTTCTTGGCTTATGCCCTTAGGATCCCTACTGTTACCATTTGAAAAGCACCTTGAGAAACATCTTAACACCATTTGTTCCTGTCACTTCTGGTGACATCTGCATTAATTGTACTCATTTGGGGTGTAGAAGAGAAACTATATTTTGGTTGACCAAATAGATGCACTTTAAAAAAAAAAAGGAATTGTTTACTATTATGCATGTTTTCTTAAATGTAGCTCCAGGCTTTAAAGTTATATACTCTGTTGCCCATTGAAAGCACCCATTGGAATATCTTAAGACGTCCTGGACTCAGCTGTTCCAGAGTTGGCCTTATTTTATATTTGCTTCCCTTCATCTGCTGCACATACAGATTCAAAGTCTTCACGAGCCCTTGAATTGTATACTTACCGAATATCCTTAATATCAGTTATTGCTAAGATGCAAATTTCTTCCTTTTGAACTATTTCTAAATCATTTATCAAGTACTGTTATTGCAATCCCTAAATTTTTCTCTGCTTATTACCGTTCTTAGTTTCTCCATTCATTAAACTTTAGGGATTGCTACATTATTCCAGCAATCTCTTTGTCCCTTTCATTGATCCTGCATCTCTACAACCCATTCTGTATACGCGCTGCACCAGGATAATTTGAAGGCAGACATCCTACTATGTCACTCTTTACGGTTTCTTTCTTTTTTTTTTTAAATTTTTTGATACTTTATTTACATTTCAAATGTTTCCCCCTTTCCAGGTCTCCCCTTTGGAAATCCCCTATCTCCTACCCCCTACCCCTGTTTCTATGAGGGTATTCACCCACCCACCCACCCACCCACTCTCGTCTTCCCTCCTTGGCATTCCCCTATACTGGGGTATCTAACACCCTCAGGCCCAAGGGCCTCTCCTCCCCCTGATGGCCAACAAGACCCTCCTCTGCCACATATGTAGCCCAAACCATGGGTCCCTCCATGTGTATTCTTTGGTTGGTGGTCCAGTCTCTGGGAGCACCGGGGAGGTCAGGCCAGTTGATACTGTTGTTCCCTCCGTGGGGCTGCAAACTCCCTCAGCTCCTTCAGTCCCTTCTCCAACTCCTCCATCTGGGACCTCACGCTCAGTCCAATAGTTGCTGTGAAGTGAATCTTAGGTATTCCGAACTTTGGTTTCTTAAGAGAGTCTACAGAAATAATTGAGTCAGTAGAGTGCTTGCTCTGCAATCATGGCGACCTGAGTTCAATTCCCATGGGTTCTTTAACCCTTGTTAAAGAGTTGAACATGGTGGTAAGCACAGGGGAGACAGGTGCCAGCCTAGCCTAGCCTACTTGGGATCCCTGTCAAAAAAAAAAAAAACAAACATACAATAAAAACACCATTTGTTCCTGTTATTTCCTTTGGCATCTGCACTAATTGTTCAGGCTGACATTTCTGATAATGACATTAGCGGTTATCCTCTGGCCTCTATACACACAGTCTTTTAAAGTATGGTGGCCTGTTACCTCTTAAAAGACCTAAAAGTATATAACTTGTAATTTGTTTTGAGACAGTGTTATGTTCCCACACTGTCCATGAACTTGCTAAATCACTATGGATGCTCTTAAACTTTTTTTGTTATTGTTGTTTTTACATTTTTGGAGGCATGGGGAATGTGGAAGTCAGAGGAAAGCTTGCAGAAATAGGGTCTCTTGTTCTGCCATGCGGGTCCTTGGTATTGAACTTAGTTTATTAGGCTTGGTAACAGTGGCATTCCCTATTGAGACATCTGGCCAGGGCTGGCCTAGAACTTCTGATCTTTCTACCTCAACCTCCCAAGTGGTAGGATTATAGACAAGTTTACCACACATGGTTTTTTGCAGTGCTAGAGATCAAAATCAGGGCCAATTCATTGTTAGGCAAGCACTCTGCCACCCAAGCTATATCGTCAGCTCCACAGTTTATTTTTTACAGTTCAGGAGGTGGGAGAGTTTAAGCACAGTGTGCCAGCACCTGCTTACTGGGAGTTTTCTTGCTGCATCACATTGTGGAAGTCTGGGTCTCTCTTCCTGTTCTCATAAGGTTACTGAAGCTATCATGGGGAGGCCAACCCTCATGACTTCACTGATCCTTGTTACTCCACCTCAACTTTTCCATCTCCAAATACTGTTAACTGTGAGCAAAATTTGAAGTGTATGAACTTTTGAGGTGCCCAGTTAAACACTAGCGTACTTACATTATCTCAGTATCTCCCGTCAGTTCAGAAAGCACTAGGTTCAATTTTGGGGTATATCTTGCTTCTTCTGAAGATGCTTTGTTCGCCTCAACTCTGCCCCGTCCATTCAGTTAATCCCTTTCCTGGGAAAGTCTCTGTAGCTTCTGTGGCTAGTGCAGGCCTCCACCAGATACCCATTAGCCGTGTTTTCTTACCCCAGCTTACCAGTGTTCTATGATTGACTGTCTTCTCAGCTAGATTGGTAGGTCCATGAGGCCAGCCTGGCAAGTAACTGGCATTTTTATTTCTTACACAATTAAGCTCTTTGAACCTAAATTGTATAAAGTAATTTAATACTCCAGAGTTTTTTGTTTTTTGTTTTTTTCACAGCTTGGCAGAAAATGAATAGTTCCAGAATAAAAATAATCCCATTTACTCCCTTTTGTTTTAGGAAACTGAGTTATGACTGTGCTGCAACAAAATCAAAGCACACAAGCAAAGCACATGACTCGTAAAGGTTGTTACATTTGTTTTCTTTGCTGTATGACCTCTGCATTCCACATAAAATTTGTGCAAGTGAGACTCCTTAAAAGATGCAGTGGGTATTTTCATTTAATGTGTGAAATATGTGAATTCTCAGAATTGAAGAATGTCTCGGGCATTTTCCATTTTTATCTAAAAGTAATTGAGAATCATCATAATGCTTTTAAATACATTTATCTTTATTTCCTTTCAGATAAGGCAGGCCTCCCAGAGATATCAACCAAACATGGTTACAATAAGATTAGGCATATTCCCTCATTTCAATGCTGGACGAGGCAGTCCAGTAAGAGGAAAGGGTCCCCAAGCACAGACAAAAGAGTCGGACACACACTTCTCTGCCAACAAGAACTGCAAGCTCCTCCACAGTTGTTTTACACACACACACACACACACACACACACACACACACACACACACGACCTAATTCAGGCTCCCTGATTATCATTTCAGTCTCTGTGAACCCTACATAGTTGATTCTGTGAACTGTTCTCTTGTGATGTCCTTGACCCCCTTTGCTCCTGTAGTTCTCCCTCCCCTCTTCTCAAGGCCTCCCCAAGCTCTGTATAATGTTTGGCTGTAGGTGTCTGTGTCTGCTCTCATTAGTTGCTGGATGAAACTTTTCTGATGACGATTATTTCTAGGCTTCCCTCTGAGTACAGCAGCATATCATTAGGAATCATTTCATTGACTTTTTCTTTTTTTCTCTGGCCCTGTTTGGTTCTGTCATAGGTCTCTGGGCTATCCAGTCTCTGCTTCCTGACCCTCCAAGCAGTGTCAGGTGTGGGCTCCCTCTTGTAGAACGGATATCAAGTTGGACCAGTCATTGGCTGGCCACTCCCACAAGTTCTGCACCACTTTTATTCCAGCATATCTTGCAGGCAGGACAAATTGTAGGTTGAAGGTTTTGTGGCTAGGTTGGTGTCCCAGTCTGTCCACTAGAAGGCTTACTAGGAGTCTTCTCTAGGGTCACTACTGTTGATTCCTACAAGTTTCCACTGCACTAGGCTTCTATCTAACCTGTAAACCCCCAGTCCCCAATTATACTCTTCTTATCCAGTACTCTCACCCCACCCCCCTCACCTGATAACTCCTATTCCTATCCTGGTCTGCCTCCAGTCCACCTGCGAAGTATTTCACCTTCCCAGGGAGATCCATGCATCCCTCATTGATTCCTCATTATCTAGCTTCTCTGGGTCTGTGGATTGTAGCATGATTATCCTTTACTTTACAGCTAATATCCACTTCTAAGTGAGTACATACCATGTTTGCTTTCTGGGTCTGGGTTACCTCACTCAGGATGATCCTAGTTTCATCCATTTGTCTGCAAATTTCATGATGTCTTTGTTTTTAACAGCTAGATAATATTATATTGTGTAAACGTATCACACACGTATCACACGTATTTTTTATCTGTCTTCAGTTGAGAGACATCTAGGTTGTTTTCAGTTCCTGGCTTTTACGAATAAAGTTGCTATGATCATAGTTGAGCAAGTGACCTTGTGATAGGATGGAGCGTCCTTTGAATATATGCTTGAGAGAGTATAGCTGAGTATCATGGTAGATCCGTTCCCAGTGTTCTGAGAAACTGCCATATTGGCTTCCAAAGTAGCTATGTAAGATTACACTCCCACCAGCAATGAAAGAGGGTTCCCCTTGTTCCACATTCTTGCCAGCATGAGCTGTCACTTTTGTTTTTGATCTTAGCTATTGTAACAAGTGTGAGGTGGAATCTCAGAGTGACTGATTTTCATTTCCCTGATGGCTAAGGGTGTTGGACATGTCTTTGTCTCCTGGCCATTTGAGACTTCTCTGTACTCCATTTTTAATTGGATTATTTGGTTTGTTGATGTCTACTTGCTTGAGTTCTTTATATAATTTGGATATTAGTCCTCTGTCAGATGAGGAGTTGGTGAAAATCTCCCATTCTATAGTCTGTCGTTTTTGTCCCATTGATTTCCTTTGCTTTTCGGTTTCATGAAGTTGCATGTATTAATTGTTCATCTTAGTGCCTCAGCTGTTGATGTTCTGTTCATGAAGTTGTCTTCTGTGCCAATTTATTCAAGACTATTCCCCACTTTTTCTTCTATCAGGTGCAGTATATCTGGTTTTATGTTGAGGTTTTTGATCCATTTGGACTTCAATTTTGTGAAAGGTGATAGACATGGATCTATTTGCATTCCTCTATGGCTGATCCAGTTAGGCCGGCACCATTTATTGAAGATGCCTTTTCCCCCATGTTTCCCAGTTTCTGATTTCTTTATGAAAATCAGGTGTCCATAGGTGTGTGGTTTACTTCTGAGTCTTTGATTCAGTTCCGTTGACCAGCCTGTCTGTTATGCCAATATTATGCAGTTTTTATTAATAGAGCTCTGTAGTACAGGTTGAAATCAGGGATGGTGATACCTCCAGAAATTCTCTTATTATACAGAATTGTTTTAAGCTATCCTGGGTTTTTTATTTTTCCATATGAAATTGAGTATTGTTCTTTCAAGGTTTGTGAAGAATTGTGTTGGAGTTTTGATGAGGATTGCATTGAATCTGTAGATTGCTTTTGGTAAGATAGCCATTTTTACCATGTTAATTCTACTAACCCATGAGCATGAGAAATCTTTCCATCTTCTGAGGTCTTCTTTAGTTTCTTTATTCAAAGACTTGAAGTTCTCAAAGGTTTTTCGCAGCTGGTTAGAGTTACCCCAAGATAGTCCATATTATTTGTGCCTATTGTGAAGGACATTGTTTCCCTGATTTCAGCCTCTTTGTCATTTGTATGTAAGAGGCATACTGGTTTTTATTTTCAGTTAATCATGTATCAAGCCATTTCGTTGAAGGTGTGTATCAGCTGTAGGAGTTCCCTGGTAGAATTTTGGGGGTCATTTATGTATACTGCCATATCATCTGCAAATAGCGATACTTGGACTTTTTCCTTTTCAATTTGTATCCCCTTGATCTCCTCTGGTTGTTTTACTGCTCTAGCTAAAACTTCAAGTCCTATATTGAATAGATACAGAGAGTGGGCAGCCTTGTCTTGATCCTGATTTTTGTGGGATTGCTTTGAGTTTCTCTCCATTTAATTTGATGTTAGAGATATATATGGTTTTGGCGGGCATTGCTTCTGGGGTTTTGTTTTTGTTTTTGTTTTTGTATTTTGAGACAGGGTTTTGAGACAGCTTTCCAAGTGCTAGGATTAAAGGCTTGTGCCACCACACCTAGCTAAATGCATATTTTAAATCCAAATTAATTTATACTCTACATATTATATATGGCTTCCTATTTTCCTTACTGAAAAGGGTTGAAGGTAACTGAAAAGCTTTTTTTCTTTAACTGCAGGGCTTAGGAGTGAAAAAAATGGTTCCAGTATGTTTTGCAAGCTGTGTGGTTTGCAAGCACGAAATCTGCCTCTGTCTCCCAAGGCCTTGTATTATAGGCATGTCCTGCTGCTGTGCTGATTAATGTTGTTTATTAGAACAAATTTGTGTCCTGAGCAGTACTGTTAACTTCTTTGGAAGAGGCAAAAACTATTGAAGGTTTCTTTGGGCTTGTTATTTTGTTTTTGTTTTGGGACACAGACTCACTTTGTAGCCCAGAACAGAATCTGCCTTAACCTCCTAAATCCAGGTATTATAAGTCTGTGTCACTGTGTCCAGCTAGATAATTACTTTGAAAGCAGTCCTAGTATGATTCTGCTTTTTGACTATTGCTAGTCATCTTTTTAATGTCAGAAAATTGTCACATAAAGAGAAACAATGCAGGGCTAACAAGATGGCTCAGTGGGTAAATGCGCTTGCTCGACTGCTAAGCCTGATGACCAGAGCTGCATCCTGGAATGTACACAGTGGAAGGAAAGCACCAACTCTTCACGAGTTGTCCTCTGATCCACATACATGCACATTGGCATATGTGCACACACAGAGAAAATAAGTGGGAACTATGTGGTTTCTGTGTAAAAAGAAATGTCATGTCACTACGTTTACTTTTAAGATAGTGTCTTGTTATGTAGTCAAGACTCATCTTGAACTCTAGATTCTTCTGCCTCAGCCTCCTGAGTGCTGCAATCACAGAGGTGTGCTGTCTACCCCAGGTAAGGCTTGTTTAAGTGATGCAGAATTTCAGTTTTCACCCTGGTGTGTTTCCTCAAGCACAGAAACGGGTTTTGTAGTAGCTCATTCTCTTTAAATATGAAGCAATGCTATGACTATTGGGTCAGTGTACAATTAAGAGTTGACTTTTAACACTCATAAGCTCAGTTCCTGATCATTACTCTGAAAGTATTTTCTACAAAGAGTTTAATAAAGTGAGTCTATTCTAACAGAACAGGTTTTTTTTTCCCTGCCTAAATATTGTTCTTTTGGTGGTATTAGGAATTAAACCCAAGGTCTCTTGCTTGCTAAGTAAATACTCTACCAATGAACAGTAACATATCCTCAGTTCATAGGTTCTGTATTCTTAGTTTAAAAGTAATCATTGTATTCAGTCTTGGAGGGAAATTGCTTTGGACTAGAAATAGATAAAAGTTAACAAGAACTAAAGTAAGTAAAGGTAACGTGTGTGTGTGTGTGTGTGTGTGTGTGTGTGTGTGTGTGTGTAGACAGCTATGGTGGCTCATGCCTGAAATCCCCACATTCAGAAAGCTGAGGCAGGAGTATGAGAATTTTGAGCCCCTCCTTGTATGCATGCAAATTCCAGGCCACAAAGAATAAATACTGAGACCCTGATGATAATACCAGCAACAACAGAAGTCCCAATATTTCCCTGTGCATACATATTTGCTACAATCAGCCAAAAAGGTTATTGCATCTTCATGGGGAATAAAGAGAGGTGTAGGATTTGTTCTTTTGATTTACAAAACATATTAAGGTTTTTACACTATTGCATAGGTAGAATTTCTTAGCCTTTGTCAACTCTGAAATCACCATTTATATTGCTTGTTTTTAAAATCATGCATTTAAATGTCTTAAAGAATTAGCAATACAATTCTGCATATTTATAAAGTCACTGGTTATCTTAACCAAGTACAGATTCAAGTTTTTTAGCATAATGTTGGTATATGTGTCTCTAATCCTAGTCTTTGAGGGCTCAAATTCAAGGCCAGCCTGGGCTTCAGAGACCCTACTTCAGTGAGCACCAACAGGAAGATACAATTGATTCATGATTTTTATTTTATTTCTTAGTGAAGACTTAGATTTTTAAAAATTCATTTTGAATGTGTGATGTGCATGGGCATAAATGCAGGTACATACATGGCAGTCAGAGAGCAAGTGCATTGTGTGTGCATGGCTGTCAGAGAGCAACTGGTTGGCTTTCTCCTTTCACTTTCACTTGGGCCCCGCGATCAAACTCAGGTTGGCAGACTTGCAGTATCAGACAGCACATACCTTTATCCACTGAGTCAACTGTCTGACCTCTACATTCAGGGTTTCTGACTTACCACTTACTAAGCCAACAAATAGAAAAAATATCAGAAATTTATTAGTACCTTAATACTTTTAAAAATTCTATTTTTGTTTTGTCATTTATGAAAAGCTTTTTAAAGATAAAATTCACTTGTTAAGAGTGACTAACTGCAAGCAAGTATAGCAATTGAAACAAACAATAATGTGTTAGGTTTTTGATAGATATAATAGCTCGATAAAGTGCTTGCTATGCAATCATGAGGACCTACTAAGTTCAGATCACAAACACTCACATGAAAGCTGCCTGTGGTGATGTTTGCTTGTAATCTCAGCACTAGGGAGGTAGAGCCAGAACTCACTAAGTCTTTGAAAATATAGGTTGATACAGGAGTTTACAAGTTTTCGTGTTTGATTGACATGATGTGTGGTTCTTTCTTTAAGTGCTAATGCAGCTGTTGTCTAATACGATATGACAAACTGCCTGTATCTTTGAAATCAAATACTTTAATTAGAGGGTATTTATAAAATATATAGTTTCCGTGAGCTTCTGCGGCAGCTGGCACTCCCATTTGTCATATCATGTGCAGCTTGAGTTTCTAGTTTGATATTATCTTTTAAACTATCTCTTGCTCCATCTTCAGAGAATAAAAGCCACAGCTGACTGCTCAGACCAGTACAGTATGATGCTGATTAACAGGAATCTGAGGGCTAGAGTACTAAGCTTATGAACAATTTTTTTTTTTTTTTTTTTTTTGGTTTTCGAGACAGGGTTTCTCTGTGTAGCCCTGGCTGTCCTGGAACTCACTCTGTAGACCAGGCTGGCCTCGAACTCAGAAATCCACCTGCCTCTGCCTCCCAAGTGCTGGGATTAAAGGCATGCACCACCACTGCCCGGCTTAAGCTTATGAACATTTAAATGCAACTGGTATAAGAAGTGCTAATGATAGCAATGGAGTGTGTGGTTCCTCACACAGTAAATACATTCAGTACAAGAACACAGTCTCAAATCCAAATAGACTAGATTTTTTTCTTCCAGTTGAACGCATACAAACCCCTTTTTCAGTCACTCTGACTCACTCCTCTAAGGGCATGCTTCAGGTTTCCTCAGATTTTTATTGGAGAATTAGGACAGGTTTGCACCCCTGCTTGAGCTAACTGGTATAAGAGTGTGTTACCATTCTCTGCTGTGTACCATTACCTGTGGCTGTGGGCACAGGCATTGAATCACAAGGTTATCAGGTACCAATTGGATTCCTTATTGTGTGTTGACATGCAGCACACATGGTGATTATTCTCCACTTCATAAAGTTGTAAATGTGCACTTTGGAAGTCTTTACATTTTAACCTCACTCTTGAGAAAATCCAAAACTAAGCCATTTCATACTCAAATGTCAGAGCTGCATCAAAACAAGTGTTGGTTTTCTTCTTGTTGTTTTGGTTTTGGTTTGTTTAGGGTTTTGTAGACAGGGTCTCACTGTACAGCCAAGACTCAAAATGTCGAGCCTCCTGCCACAGCTTCCCAGCTGCTGAGGTTATAGTCATGGACCACCATGCCCAGCTTAGCTTTTTCTTCCAACTAGAAGAGGGAGATTGTTTGCCCTTGCATCAGTCAGGACCTTGAGCCTCTTATAATCAGAATTCTTATGAAAATGTATTTTAATAGTGAGTTTGCTAGATCATGATCATCCTGTTCATTTTTATGGTGTTGTATATAAGGGTTGGGTATATGTACATAAAAGGACTCAGTGGTAGAGCATTTGGTGAAATGTGCAAAGCTCTGAGTCCCAGGACCACAGAAAAAAGACGCACGAGCCAGATAGATCCGTATTTACTTCTTATTACATTACCCACTCGGTTATCCTTTGGGGATAACAGTTTCCAGTGGTTTCTGTGCAACTTAGATTGGGAGTTCCTGGGAAGGGTTCCTGATGAGAACTTCATCCACAGGTGTTTTGTTTTGTTTTGTTTTGGGGTTTTTGGTTTTTCGAGACAGGGTTTCTCTGTGTAGCCTTGGCTGTCCTGGAACTCACTCTGTAGACCAAGCTGACCTCAAACTCAGAAATCCGCCTGCTTCTGCCTCCCAAGTGCTGGGATTAAAGGCGTGTGCCACCACTGCCCGGCAGTTAATTATTTATTTGTTTGTTTGTTTGTTTGTTTGTTTGTTTTTGGTTTTTCAAGACAGGGTTGCTCTGTAACCCTGGCTGTCCTGGAACTCACTCTGTAGACCAAGCTGACCTCAAACTCAGAAATCCACTTGCCTCTGCCTCCCAAGAGCTGGGTTAAAGGCGTGTGCCACCACTGCCCATTTCATCCACATTTTTATTACATCATTTCCAGATCATCATCTTGTTTGGGCTAAGGATTTGAAAACTTACTGATGCTGATGTTCCTTGGCAGCACACCATTATTAGTTACATTGAAAGACTTGGTTAGCCATTTCACAAGAGAAACTTTCCCCTCCTTTATGGTTCTTCCTTTTATATTTTTGTCCTCATTTTATATAACATTGTTGTCATACTTAATATACATGATGATAAGCCTGTTGGACTATACAGCTTGAATCCTACTAAGTAAATGGCTACTTGGTAAATTCTAAGTATTGTTACACACACACACACACACACACACACACACACACACACACACACACATTCGTTCCTAAATTGTGGCAGTAAACATTCTTCCTAATTGCCGTTTTTGGCTCTTTGGGGGGAACATTTTACACTTATACATGGCAAGAAAACTATAGAGCTGTTTCATATTTTCTTTTTAAAAAAATCTATGTTTATTGTATGTATGAGTGTGTCTGTGAAGTGTGCTCATGAATACATGTTCCTGTGAGGTCAGAGGAAGGCATCAGCTACCCTGGAGCTGGAGTTACATGGGTTGGTAAGCTGGTATTGGTAAACACTGGTGCTGGAAACAGAACTCAGGTCCTCTGCAAGCACAGTACATCCTTTTAACCAGAGCTGGCTCTCCAGCCAACCTTTCCTTTGTGTTTTCGATATCATCGTTTCACAGAAAAAAAATGTATAAATTATATAAAACCAGTCTTTAAATGAGCATGTCCCCATCTCCTTTTATGATGCTGTAAACTAAAAATATTTTACTTAACAAAATTGGCACTATACAGTGCTTATGCAGTGACTACAGATTACATTTCTAACACAAGCCATATGCCCCAAACACACCTTTTATAGGGGTGTAGTTAACTGAGAAGAAATAAATTCCTTGAACTATCTCAGAGGAAATTAAAGAATTATGTTTTTTTACATCAGAGTCGTTTATGTGGTTAGGTAATTGAGATGTGGGTGGGTTGGGTTGGGTTGGTTGGTTGGCTGGTTGGATTGGTTGGTTGGTAGGTAGGTTGGTTGGTTGGTGGGTGAGTGGGAGGGTTGGTTGGTTGATTGGTTGATTTGGGGTGCTGGTGGTTTAATACAGGGTTTCACATACTGATTACACTTTTAACATTGAGCTACATCAACAGCTAGAGTTTTCCCTTTAACGACTTAGAAGAAGTGTTCCTTAGTGCAAGCAGAGTCACAAATAATGACTGGAGGAGACACTGGTCTGGGATCTGAAGACTTGAGATTTAAACACTTCAAACTGAGGCACAGAAATATTTTTCATGTGAAGTAGGTTTTATTTACATAGATTTTGAAATATGGGTCAAACTTCATTTTAATGTCCAAAAATACTTACCAGCTCTAATGTATGATCCCAAGTCCTCGGAATACCAAACAACCTCTGTGTAAAATACCACAATGGAAAGGTGATCTTAATAAAACTACCTACTATGCCTTGACATATTTGGTCAACATTTTGTTACACTGAAAGTTCTGCATTCCTGAAGACCAAGAGCTGAAGTAAATCCTTAGTCTGTTATAGGCTTAAGTGCGTTCACCGTGGCCTGATCTGACTATTTTATATACTCAAGATCTTGAAGATTGCCATACTTATGCAATACTAGTAGATTATTTCCTTTGCATTCAGAGGAACATCACACCCCTTTCTTTGAACTAGCATCTCCCTTCTAACAGATTTTGCTGAGTCACTTGCAGTTTGCGATGCCATCAGCACTTTGGGACCTATTCATGTGAAGCACAGCAGAGCTGCGTCTGGACATCGGCCCTTTCATTTTATTCCACCTTTTCTCCCTTTATTTTCTCCCAACATTTGTTAGTGAATATATGATATATAATGTATATTAAGAAACATTTTTCTAATTCTTTGGCTTTTTGGTAATGTACATATATATTATTGCATATCAAAGAGACTACTGAAGAGCACAAACACCTCTCTATTTCTTTGATTTTTTGAATTTTAGCCTTAGCTAAAATTGAGGCCTCCAGCAGGAGGGAAAAAAAAAAGAACTCCTGGAGACTGCAAAACCTTAAGACCCTTCCTTCTCACCAGGAACAGGGAGTGGAGTGTGAGTGGGTACTACAGTTGTTTGTGGGAAGATGAAAGAACATAAAGCTAGCCAATTTGCCCACAGCTCCACAGCTAGGAAGTCGGAAAGCTAGCAGCTAGTCTGACACCACTTCCTTGAGCTTCACCATTACATTGTAATTCTCATCCAAGATAACAGCAGCAGACGAGCAAAGAAAATACCCTTTCGATACGCATTTAATAAAACAGACATTCCTCTTACCCATTATGTGAGCAAATTCTGTGATTTTTCAAAGAATTTCTACTCAGGGTATGTCTAATGTGTGTTTCTTTTGTATAAAACATTGAATCTTACATGAATGTTTTGATCAGCTTTTGTGAAGTCCCAGGTGTTCTGATAGCAATCTAAATATATCTTACATGTTCGTGCCTGCTGCCTACGGGCTTTCAGCCATTTGTCTTTGCTATTATAGCTCCACAGTACTGTTCTTTACAATTACAGATAGAATAGGAAAATTGAAAATACTATTTAAGTATTATGTTGACAAATTTAGCGAGACATTGAAGGTTTCCCCTCATATGTCTTATTCTTTTTTATCTAAAGTTTTACCAGGCATGATGACACACACTTGTAATCCCATAACTTATTTGAGAGCTGAGGCATGAGAAAGCTGTGCATTCAAGGCCAGTGTTGGCTGCATAGTAAGTTCAAGGCAAACTGAACTATGTAGCAAGATATTGTCTCAGAAAACACCCATGGAACTGGAGAGATGGCTTAGATGTTAAAGAGCACTTTCTACTCTTCTATGGGATTTGGGTTTGGTTCTCAGCACACTTGCACATTCATGAGTGTGTGTGTGTGTGATTATGTATAAGGCATAGATAATATATAATTTGTATGTATATTAATATATAATTATATATTATTTAAATTAATTTAGTTAAAGTTTGAATTATATATAATATGTTTTATAAATCCTTTGATAATGTAGAAGGTCCTTGTTCAATTTAACTATAAAGCAGAAAACTTAAGGTTTTAAAATTTTTGTTTTAAGGCTTTTGTTATTTTTGTTTTGTTTTTGAGACAGGGTTTCTCTGTGTAGCCCTGGCTGTCCTGGAATTTTCTCTGTAGACCAGGCTGCCTCAAACTCAGAGACTTGTCTGCCTCCGCCTCCCCTGCACTGAGATCAAAGGCACGAGCCACTCGAAGGCATGATCCACTGCTGCCTGGCTCAAACAGAAAATTTGTAAGAAAAGTAATACAGAAAGTCCTCCTTTATTTGTAAACATGGCATTCCATAGTAAAAATCATACAATAAAGATGAGACTCCTAATTTGAAAATAAAGTTAAGAGGTAATCCTAGCCCTCTTCCTAACTAATTATTTAAATCTGGAGGCTTACACTTCCCTTCTTAATAATGTGTTTAACATGAACATAAAGCTAATGTTCCTAGGAAGTCTGCTGTTGGGCACGTGTTTCTAGAGAGTTAGGGTTGCATAGGAGGCTGCTTCCTCTGTGGGACATACAGGAAGAGTAAACAAGTTTTCCTTTAATTGGTCATCCCCCAAACGTCATTTAGGAGCCCGCGCTCTGAAGGTAAATCAACCCCTTTTCAAGCCTGATGGGCTTACCATCTCGTTGGCTATTTCAGGCCTCATCTTTTAATTCTTTTTCATGTCAGAATACAAAATAATAGGCTTCATCGTGAGGTGGTCAATCGTTAGTCACTGAGCATTGTTCTCATTCGTTCCCATGTCCAGAGTGGAGAGGATAGAGATTAGGTTGTGCCCCTTCCTGCTACTTTTTCCGTCAGCTTTTGAGACGTATTGCCCTACCAAACCTAGAGCTTGCTGACTTCGCTGGAAAAGCTTGGCTGTGAGCTGTAGGGATCCACAGATCTCTGCCTTCGTTGCTGGGGTTACAGGCATGCGCCACCGCATGCAGCTTTAATGTGGGTTTGTGGCATCGACTCATGCCTGTGCACCAGGTGCATTACCGACTGAGTCATCTCCCCAGGCCAGCATTTAATTTTTTGTTGGTGTAGTCATGAATGGGATTGACCCCGATATTTCTCAGCAAATTTGTTATTGGAATACAACAAAGCTGTTGACTTTGTATCTGTTTTGTATCCTGCTTACTTTACTGAAAGTGTTTATGAATTCTAGGTTTTCTAGTGGAGTGTTTTAACTGCGAGGTTTAAGTAGAGATAAATTGATGTCCTTTCCTGTTTATAATCTTCTAATTTCTCTTCTTCTAGCTAAGACTTTGAGCACTAAATTGAATACCAAAAAGTGGGCATCCTTATCTCATCGCATATTTTAGAAGAAATGCTCTTATTTCTTCCCTATTTAGAGTTGTGCTTGCTATAGGTTTGCATATGTAGCCTTTATTATGTGAGGTGTGTTCCTTCTACTTCTGTTTTTCCCCCACTTGGAGTTTTATTATGTAGTAATATTGAATTTATATAAATTTAGATGATCATGTGGCTTCGATCCTTAAGTCTGTTTCTGTGACAAATTACACTTACAGATTTGTGTGTGTGGAGCGAACTTTGCATCACTGCAGTGACACCAACTTGATAAGAATCCTTTCTGTTTATTTGATTGGAATTTATTACTATTTCACTTTTTCTCCACTTCAACACAGAAGCGTAAGAAAGTATTAATTCTGAATTATTAAAAATATATGAACCTATTTTGTAAATTGTCTTGTTGCAAACAGATTCTGTGACTGTAAAAGCAGAGATTTAAAACCATAATGTCAGGGCTAGAGATATGGCTCAGTAGTTAAGAGTGCTTTCTGCAGTCATGAGGACCAGAGTTCAGATCTCAGAACCCACATAAGCTGGCCATCCTGTGCAGCCCTGTAACCCCAGCTCCAAGAAGGCAGAGATTGGGGGACTATTGGAGATTTCTGGCTTCTAACCTAGTCAAGAAAACATAAGCCCCAGTATCAGGAAGAGACCCTACCTCAAAACCCTAAGTGGAGAGTCCTAGAGGGCACCCAAAGCCCTCTTCTAGCCCTCACATGTGCCTATTCTCTGTCCCCTTACATAAATATTTTTTAAATTAAATTATTGAAAAAATGATTTTAAAATACTATTGAGAAAAAATCCTGTTAGATATCCTTGCAGCGTGCATGTTATAAACTCTGTGAACAGGTGCACACATTTTAGGGAGAAGTGAAGATCAGTGCCTTAAAAGAAGGTGATTGGGAGAGGTGGCTGTGTATCTGTGATTTCTAAGGTTTCTTTTGAGTGGGTACAGGAAGTTAGGGTTGATTGCTTCAGAATGAAGGATTGGTGACTATCAGTTTCAAATAGCACACATTAAATACAACATTAATTCAGACAAATACTGTATAAGCTTACTAATTCTTTCATCACTGTTGCCTCTTAGGAATTGTTTTACTGTTTATGTTAACAAAACTACTATATTTTGGAGTTAGACCTTAGATAAGAAGGAATGACAGCATCCTCACCTATGGTAGAAATCAGAGGCTAACTCACTTTATTTTGGCCCAGCATCTGTTCAGCATTAATGACCTCTGCTCACTGCTGCTAGTGTCCTAACTGGAATTTCTTGGTGCTTTAATAAGGATGTAGTAAATTGAGAAAATAACTATTTTGATGATGAAATCTTACGAACCTATTTCACCAGCAGTCTTTGAGGCAGGAGTTTAAAAGAATACTGTACTCTCACTCATCCTTTGAGGTCAGCTGAAAGGGTCCTTGCAATGTGGGTGATGTTCATTTCACCTCAGGCCTCCTCTCAAGATCGTGCATCTGAAAACACATCGCTGGTGTCAGAGCACTCTTTGGGCAATCCACCTGACCCACTACGCGACTTCATTCTCAGCTTTCACATTCACTGTGTTGAGAACACTTCTTCCTCTCCTGTGTTCTTTCAACCATCCTCCCATTTCCTCCCCATATACTCTGGCTTTGAGCTTAATATCTCAGTTTATTCTTCTCTTACGATTTTTGTGTGGAGTGCTTCTTCAGTGTACTCCCTTGACCATGGTGCACTGTAAGCAGCTGTATTTAATTTAAATTGTGAGTAGTATCATGGTTTGGGTAAGACTAGCCTCTGTAGGCTCACATATTTGAATACTTGGGCCCCTAATTGGTGGAAGTGTGTGGAAAAGATTAGGAGGTGTGTCAGCAGAGGTGGGCTTTGAGGTTTCAAAAGCCACACCATTCCCGGTGAGCTTTCTCTGCCTTCTGCTTGTAAATCTAGATGTAAGTTCTCAGCTGTTTCAGTCCCATGCCTGCCTACACACTGTCATGCTCCCTGCCCATGATTGTCATGGACTCATCATTTGAAACTGTAAGCCCCAAATAAACTCTTTTCTAAGTTTCCCTGGGTGTGGTATCTTCACAGAAAAAACAAACAAACAAACACCAAGTAGCCACTTGGTTATTGACAGCTCTTAGGTCTGTGCAACCTGAAGAAGAAATGCTCAAGCTGGATGTGGCAGCTCATGAGCTACTTATAAGGCCAAGGCAGTTTGAGTGCAAGTTCAAAGACAATCTGAGCTACACAATGAAACCCTATCTTGAAATACAAATTAGACTAATAAAAAAGGAGTAAATGTGTAATGTAGAAGGGGAACACTTGATTGTATGAGGCTTGTATTCAATCATCAGAACTAAAAAAAAAAAAAAAGGCAATAAAAATTGTTGAATAATTGAGCAACAGGACAACAAGCTATTAGGTATTTATACAAAACTAAAACATTCAAATAAGAACTATGGATGCCTGTTCTTACCAGCCATCCATACTTAGTTATATCACCAACTACCACCCAGTTTTCTATCAAGAGAATACCTCCTTTAACAAGGCTCTGTCACACTGTCAATGAGAAATCTGCAAGTCCTTTATTGTCACTAGGATTCACTTCCATACACATGAGTTGTTAATTGTAAGACTTCAAATTTTGTTGAAGAATTAATGTTAGATAATTGTTTACTATAGATACCCAGCACAATACCTTTAGTCCATCATTTCATAAATGTGTGTTGATATTTGCAGTAGCATCGGGCGTGCCTACAGGAGCTCATTAGGATCCCCACCAATGGACTGAGCAGCATCCAGAGAGGGACAGGAGAAGGGATCTTGTCAATGCTCACTGTCCACCTCTGTTCAGAGACTTGACTCTTAAGGATGTTTTCTGTCCAACTCATTTTTCTTATCCACAAGAACTCAGAAAGTGTGAAATAGAAGGGTGTTCTTTGAGACCATTGAGAAGTAGAGTTGAATAAACCTGGGATGGAAATAGGGAATTTCTCTGTTGGAAACAGTTTCTAAAGATTGTTTACCTTAAAAATTATTTTTACGTAATGTGTTGGGTTCTAGCTGTAAAGAACTGACTGAAGCTGGTTACTGATTACTGGTATTGCTTTTTCTGTCTCGTGTTAAGTCAGATCCATGTTATTAAGTCACTACCATGAAATTGTTTATTCACTTAGTGTGTGTGTGTGTGTGTGTGTGTGTGTGTGTGTGTGTGTGTAGGGGTTGTCTCCTTTGTGCATATCAGAGACCAAAGGTGGATTATATCTATCACTTTCTGAATTTTTTTCTTTAAGGTAAAGTATCTCCTTGAACCTAGATGTTATAGGATATTTGATCACACTATGAACTGAGATTGTGTTATTTACTGAAAAAAAAAACAAAACAAAACAAACTGTATCTTGTAGTGTGGCTCAACCCTTAGCACATGCCCTTAATCTCTCTAGCTGGATTACAGACACACTTTTAGTATACACCTTTAATCCCAAACAATGATGTCTAATTGAGGGGCAAAGTGATGAATCAGAGAAAGATTTGACAGAATGAATCAGAGATAGGATACACCCAACTATTGTGAGAACAGTCTGGAAAGATAGTCTACATAAGTAAGGGAAAGTCAGTTCAGTGCTGTTCAGTTGAGTTTTTTCAGTTCCATTCAGTTCATGCAGTCAGTGCAGTTCAGTTCATGGAATTCTGAGGCAGTTTTTCCAAGCAGAGCAATTCAGCCAGAAACTGAGAGAAACTAATTTGAATCAGTGGGCTTGGAGAGGAGTTTTAAGCCAAAACAGCTGAATTGAACTAGCCAGCCAAAGTTCAGAAGAAGTAGAATGGGTGAGCTTTTTCACTCTGAGTAAATCTCAGAAGCTGAAAACATTCTAGGCCTAGATAAGATTGTGCAGAGGCTAGAAGCTTCCAGGACGAGGCCTAGGTTAGCACAGTAAGGTAGTAAGCCTCCAAGACAACAATTACTACAGGGGAATAAATGTTACACTTACACCTAGAACTTTTGGGGGCCTCAGGTGATCCCATGATCCTCCTGTCTCTGACCCTAATGGTGCTGGGCTTATGGGCCCTTATGAGACCATACCCAGCTTATTACATAGATCCTAGGAGTTAAGTTTAGGTCCTGTGTGGCAGGTAAATTGGCCAATCTCTATAGCCCCAACATTCTGGTTTTGCTGGGATAATTTGGCCTGTTACATAAAATCAGTCTACTAAACTGAGTTCTCCTGTAACTACTATGTTTCCTAACTTATGACACAGATATCTAGCCATTGAAGGAATTTTGAAAAACCTGAGTCATGATCTCATTTTGCAGCTGTGCTTGATCTCACTATTTAATAGATGATAACCTTGAAATTATTTTTTTCTGCAAAATGAAATGCCTATGTTATTATAGGGGAGTTAATTTCTGAATGACATTAACAAACAGATTACTTACTTTAAAATAGGCGAAAGATTTGATGGTGGTGTGCAAAATGGAAAATTTAAATGTCCCACCCATCCCCGGAATAAATATATGGTCACATTAAAGCTCAGTAAATTGATCCTGTTTGTAATCTTGTGTCACACTGAAGCCATCATAACAACAAGTCACCACAATACTAATAGTATTTTTATTTATTGATAATTTTCTGCCTGCTGCCTCATTTACACCATCTCATTTAATGTTCACAATGACCCTTATGGCATAAATAAGTGGGCTAATCCCTTTTCCTAATGAGGAAACTGAGAGTGAGCAAAGCAAAGCCCCTTAGCCTAGATTCTATTGTTAGCAATTGACACAGCTACAGTTTCTAATCCATTTTGACCCCAAAGCCTGTGTGCTCTAAACCAGTACATTGTTTTAAGCTGAGTCACGGTTGGACATAAATTTGTTATTACCTTCAGAATTAACACCATTTCTACTTCTAGAACTTTGCTATTGACTGATAGCCTCATTGGAAGCACAGTGTTTAAAAATAAAGCTTGGGGATTGGAGTGATGTCTCAGTGGTTGAGAGCCCTGGTTGCTCTTCACAAGGGTCTGCATTCATTCCCAGAACCCATGTGAAGCTCACAACCATCTGTAACTACATTTCCAGAGGATCCAACACCATTTTCTTTCTCTCCATGCACTTAGCACAAAGGTGGTGCACAAAAATATAGGCAGCCAAAACACCTAAACACATAAAACAAATGTCCAAAATGATATAAAATATAGCTCAACATTTACGTCATTTTCAATGAATATTTTTACTAGATTACTTATGTAATGCAAATATTCTCCAGAGATACATCACCAGCTCTCAAACTTGAAGCACACTGGACTCACTGATGGGAGGATCTTATAGATAGGGAAGTGCATAAGACTGGTCCCAGCCAATCTGAGTCAGTCTCCTGTGAGTGTGGAGGAGGCAGCTGATGCTGAATAACCTCCTAGGATGGCTCTGGTCCTCATATGAATCCGAAAGCCACTTCGATCTCTCTGTGCATGAGAAGATTTCCTTTAGGAATGATAATTCTCAGGGCTGCATATTTAACTTGGGGCTTCACAGGAAGTTTGGGAATAGCTTCATTGTAACTCGTAATTCTGAATCATCTTTCTGTATGCAATACCACTGTCAGTGCAACACTCTGTGGCATGACTTACTGTAATGGACTGGATTCTCGCCTAATTTTTGTTTTTATGTTGGAAGACTGTGTATAATAATAGCTCACATTTGTTTTTAGTCCTTTTCATTTGGCATGTGAAGATATGATTGTTATTTTTTTCTGTAACCACTATTAATAAATCTGGAGCAGGTGAAACAACAGCTGTTAATACTCCAAATAAAGAATCAGAAAGTCCCAAGATTAAAGTCAGAATGTTCAGCCATACACTACTTGAATTCTCTTTTACAGCTTCTCTACCAAGTGCTAAATATGCTCTATCTGTACACAGCAGGTCATTCCTTGGGCACAATTTCTTCTATCTAACTTTCAAAATTTCTCTTTGGGCCAACAAGATGGCTCAGTGGATAAAAGTACCTGCCACTGAACCTGACAACCCCAGTCTTGATCCCAGAACCCATGATGGTAGAAAAGCAACTCCTGCAAGTTGCACCACATAAAGCATGGTGTAAGCATGCATGTACATGGATGCAAACATGGTCACAAACACACATACACACACAAAATAAACTCATGTAATCAAGAAAGGTCCTCGTTGTACAAAGGTGAAAAGAATTTCTCTGGTGCTTCCACATGAGTCCTTCTCCAACCTCATCTGAACGTCTCAATCAACCAAAACCTTTGAATGACTCTTGGGTTGCCATTTCTGCAAGTTGACAGGATGCCTCATTATCTGGTAACATCTGCACTTATTTCATGGCAAACAGACTTATTATAGAGAATTTATATATGGTGGTGGGGGGAATGGTAGAAAAAGAAATATAACAATTTTGTTGAACTGTTATTCTTAAGTGCTCAACTGTATTAAGATCATTAGCTTGATATGTTGAATTTATCAACCAGATTGAAATCAAAGAAGTTGTTTTATTTTCTCTGTGAGTTATTCAGAACCTTCTCATCCCTCCAGAGTAGTTAATAGTTCTTTTCTAAATGAAAAGAACTATATACTGTATAGCAGGTTCCACTTGAGTATGTGTGCCCTTGCTATCTAAAAACTCCCCTGTAAACATCCCTCTCACAGACTGGAACATGACCAGGAGCACAGTCTAAATCTAGGAGATAGTCCCTTCTGGTATGGACTTGTTGCTGCGGTACAATGAGGGGTCAGCATTCAGCTCTGTTTTCTCTGAGGTTTCCTAAATTGTGTGCAGTCATGGATATTCTTTTACAAAGGCACAGCATACATTCCCCCCCCCCCTCTCTCTCATTGTAGCCTCTAAGGCATTTTGTATTTTGCCACCACCTCCTTCATCCCTGGTTTTAATTAGTCTCCTGCCAGCAGTAATGAACTTCAACATTCAAATGAACTCCTCAGATTTCAAAAAAGTGCGAGACATGTGAGTCATCTGTGTTTATTTTATAAAAGAAGACTGTGAACTATTATATCCATGCTCTGACAACCAAAAATATGTATATATTCATACACATATATATGCTTTGAATGTATATGCTTTATTAGTAAGGGGTAGAATAGTTGACATCTGAATTTCAGTAGTATCTGCCTTAAAATATGATAATGTAATATGGGGAAATATATATTTAATTGTATCATTAAACTTTCTGGGCTAAATCCCATGATAATGGCAGATAAAATATGCCAACAGTATTTTATAATTCAAAAACAGGAAAACAGCTATTAAAAATGATGAGCAATTCACAGCACACTGCTGATACTGTGTTTGGAGAACATCCTGTCTGAACACTGAAGGAATTCTAACTATCTGCTTCTGCTTGTTAATTGTGGGAGCTCAACAACCTGCCAGGCATTGTACAGTTGCCAGTCTTGTGGAATTCTGAATTAGTCCTCAATAAACCACAGCCAACTTATTATTAAGCATAAAAAGTGCATGCCTAGGGCCCATGACACATTTAGGAGGCCACAAAAATGCATTCTTTTTATTGAGTAAGAAGGAAATTGAATGAATGAATATAAAATAATGGATCTGCCTTTATTGTATGTGTCTTTGTACTAATATTGCCATGAAATATAATGTTTGGGGTTTTCTGGTTAAGGAAGAGGACTCTCCAAATCATAGTTTAGCCGGTGATAAACTCTAGCTAGTAGAACTCATGAAGAACACATTTTGATGGACTTTGTGGTGGTTTGAATAAGAACAGTTCCCATAGACTCATACTTGAATGCTTAGTCCCTGGTTGGTGGTAGTGTTTTAAGGATTAGCAAGTATGGCCTTGTTGGAGGAGAGGTGCACCTGCCTACTTACTTCATGCTTCCTGCCGTGATAGACAGCCTTGAAATCACATACACAAACAACAAACAGGCTCAGCAGGTTGTATTCATGAAATTGTGTATGTGAGAGGTATGTGTATATGTCTCTCTGTGTGTAGGATGTACACGGGCACACACACATGTAACAATAATAATCAGAAAAAAAAAGAGAAACTACCAATTTGAGAATGAGGGCAGAGACATGTTAAAGTTTGAAAGGAGGGAAATAGGAGAGGCTGGAAAGAAGAAAGGGAAAGTGATATATTTAAGTTTAAAAAATAAAATACTAACATTTTTTAAAATGGGCAGTAACTCTAAATAGGCACTTTTTTCAAAAGACATACAAATAGCCAAACTATTGTTGTGACACTTTTTTAAAAACCACAGAAATACTAGGAGAAGATGTTCTCACTTTAATCCCAGGGTAGGGATGTGGGGCTGCCTGGGACTGTCCACAGCAGCTATGCTTTGCCTTGTCCTCTAGCAGAGGCATGGTTCTGCAAGCTGCAGATAGTTTCTGCGATTGTGTGACATTTGGAATTCTGGGAAATTTTCAGAGGGTGTATAAATCCTAGGGCCCTGAGAAGTGGGGCTGGTGGTTGCTGGTTGTTGGGGGCTTCGGGGGGGGGTGTTGTTGGTTGCAGTTTGTTAGTAGTTGTGCTCAAAAAAGAAATAAGAAATTAGATTCGGGGATCTCTCTCCCCTCTCTCCTTTTTTCTCTCCTATCTAGTAATAGAGGATGAACCCCGGGGATAATGGGTGGGAAAAAGAAGAACCCACAAAGGAGCAAAGACCAGCTACAAGCAAAGAAGAAAGAAGTTAGATTTAGGGATCTCTCTCTCTCCCCCCTAATCCTTCTTTCTCTTCTATCTAGAGATAAGGGGGTAAAATTGGGGAGATAAAGGGTGGGACAACAAAGAACCCAAAAAGTAGCTAATACCTGCTACAATATGTATGAAAAAATATGGAACATCACTGATTATCAGAGAAATACAAATCAAAATTATACAAGGTATCACCTCACCCTAGTCTGTGTTATCAAGACCAAAGAGGGCCTGGAAAATGGCTTCATCAGTAAACAAGCTTGCTGCTAAGCCTGATGATCTGAGTTCAATGCCTGGGTCCTATATGTTGGAAGGAGAGGACCAACTCCTGCAAGTTGTATTCTGACCTCCACATATGTGCTATAGCTATGATGCACACAAGTGTGCACCAACATACACACACACACACACACACACACACACACACAAATGCATAAATGAATTTTTTCCAAAAACCAAAAAAAATCAAAGAAGGCCTGGGAGTAATTGTGGAAGCCTATAATGTTACCAAACCAGGAGGCTGAGGCAGGAGATTAAAGTGCTGCCAATCAGGAACATAGCAAAAAGGGAACCAGTGTCAACTGTTGGTGAAAAAAATATAGTCATTATGGAAAAACAGTATGGGGGTTAAGAAACGTAAAAATAGATCTATGGTATGATTGTGTCATGCCACTACTCAGTATTTGTCCAACGGAAATTAAATCAGTATGCCAAAGGGACAT
Source organism: Rhynchomys soricoides (assembly GCA_019843965.1). Lineage (NCBI taxonomy): Eukaryota > Metazoa > Chordata > Mammalia > Rodentia > Muridae > Rhynchomys > Rhynchomys soricoides. The sequence goes on from JADRCH010000088.1 coordinate 632,263, forward strand.
TATTCACAATAACCAGGAAATAGAAACAGCTGAAGTATTCATCAAATGATGAATGGATAAAGTGTGGTATACATACACAATGTAATACTGTACAACCATAAAGAAAATGACACTATGCCATTTGCAATTCCATGAACAGAACTAGAACTCATTATGTTAAATGAAGTAAGTCAGATGGGAATCACATGATCTTACTCATGTGAAATCTGAGGCAGCTGAGCTGACAGAAGCTGAGCGTAGAATGATGACTCAGGCTGGTAAGGAAAAGAGGGGAGCCAGTAAGGTGGCTCCCACATATCATCCCGGTACTCAAGAGGCTGGATTGCTCAAAGCTACCTTGTAGTCTGAGCTACCCGGTAGGAATTCGCCTATCCTGGGCTCACAATGTGAGACTCTTCTCTCTGTCTTTGTCTCTCACAGAAAAACAAGTGGAGGAGGAGAAGGGAGGAAGAGGGAAAATATCAATGAGTACTAATTTATGCCTACATAGGAACAAGAGTCTCAGAGATACCTAGAGAAAGCCTTTGGAAAATTTTTACTACAAAGAAATCATAAATGTTTTGAGGAGATAAATATGTTCAAACCTTACCTAAGCATTATGTAATATATATATGTATAAACATTTCATGGTCCCTTACTAATATATACAAACTTTGTATCTTTCTCAGTTAAGATTTTTAAAAGAGAAGATATAAGTGAAAAAATGCAGGAAGGGAGTTGAAGAGACATTTCCTCACACAAAGGCCAACAAGCTCAAAAGAGATAAAACAAAGAGCCTGAAAAAAAGTCTATGGATGTAAAGAAAATGCAAATCAAGGCCACCCACACACAGCTACATGACTGCTATTCAAATCAACACAAGGAACCCCAAAGAAATAAAAAGAAAACAAAATAACAAGGTCTAACATGGTGTAGACAACCTGCAACATTACCCTACTGGTAGCAAAATTAAATGGTGCTGCCATCATGGAAAACAGCATGATACCTCCATCTAAACCAAAAAGAGAATTGCTGTATGATCCAAAGGAAGTAGAGGCAGGAATTCATGGTTGTGTGTAGGCTCCTCTTCATAACCGCATAACCCACAGCAACAAACATGAAAGCAACCTGAAGGAATGGGCAACACATATCACATACATTCAGCTGAACATTACCCAGTTTTAAAAGAAAGAAAATTGACATATATTCCAACACATATGACCCTCAAAGATGTTGTGCTAAGTGAGGTACGCTACTCATGAAAAGATATCTTCTGTAAGTTTACTTACATGAGCCACATATAATTTATAGGAACAGAAAGGAAGTGGTCATCAGTGGGTTGGCAAGGGAGGACAATGAGAGTTTTTTGTTTCCTTTTGTTTTTAATGGATGTAGTTTCTGTTTTCTAAAATAAAAGGATCTGGAGGGAGTCTTGCTCAACACTACATATACACTTCAGAAAACTGAATGTGAACTTCAAATGGTTGTGATAGTAAATTAAATTTGTGTATTACACAGCAATATTTATAAAGTTTAGACTCAAATTAAGACATACAGGAACTGCAACAATTGCATTTATGCCACTGTAAACAGAGGCTTCATGCTTTCTAAGGGCTGGCATGTGAAAGGCAGAGCCCAGGGACTGGATAAAGGCTCAAGCTCCCTGTGTGAAGCTCACATTCAACTGCTGTGCTTGCTGTATGTGGCACGTTCTAAGGCTGCTGTTTGAGCTAATCCTTTAAACTAGGCCCCCATGGTGTTAAGAACATTCCTACATTGCAGCCCAAGTCAGTGAAAAGCTGTGCAGGCTTAAAACACAAGAATAATTAGTGTACCCTAACTTCTCCCACCTTAGATGTTGCTTCTCAGCCACTATTACTCAAACACAGTACCTGTATATACATTCTAATACTTACAAAGCACTTTATCTAGAGTATGCCAGGAGACCTAGGATATTATCATTTCCTACCTGTTGTGGGAAATAATAAAAAAGATGAATCAGCATGTTCCCACCCTTGTGGCTTGTGCCCTGCTACTCTCTGCTCCAGCTTACTAAGTTCCTATTGGTGGGTCACTACCACACCAGCCCCATGCTTCAAATCCCCCACAGCCTTTGTGGTGCACATAGGCAAACCCACACTTTGCCACTGTACCTTTCTCTCTTGAACCCAGACAAGCTGCCTCAAGAAGAAAAACACCACAAATTTAGCTCAGAAACAATGGTGACTCATTCTCTGGGTGCAACAACTAAAACCTAATCTTGTAAGTCTTATTAAAATTTGAATCCTCAGGTGGTAAATCCTTGTGGATCCACCATGATGCCTGAAAACTCTAGCAGCTACATCTTACCCTTATGCTGTCTCCGTTCCAAAAGGTCTTGGGGTCTCTCTCTCTCTCTTTTTTTTCTCTGTCTCTCTTCCTCTATCCAACCCGGAAATCTCTCCTACTCAACCTCGAGCAGTGATTAACTCCTTTATTCATTAGGGGATTGGTTCACAAGAAGTCACCTGAGTATGTGACTCACTCCTTGTGCACAGCCCCTCCCAGGAGAGCGGAATTAGCATCAAAATACAAACAGCATCAGGTCCATCCACAACACCTACCATCAAAGATGATGGTTTCCTCTTCATGTTTGTAAGTTTCTTACCATATTTCATACTTCCTTAATTTTTTTCTTTTATTTTTCACAGAATTTGATGGAAGGGATAAGAACTTCAAGTCAACTGAATAAAGTGAAACATTTCCATTACTACTTATTTCTGCAAGACATAGAGGTATACTGACTTCCCTATGTGAAAGGCAGATGATTTGTTTCATTGCAGAGAATTTTAGAGAAAGCTTTTGAGAGTTAAACCCAAAGTCCTATGTGGGTAACAGGCATTAAAAATATACTAAAAGAATTGGCTACAGTTTGAGTGAAAGAGATTAGCTTAACTTCTTGAAGTAAATATGATTTGAAACTTAAGAGGGCAAAAGTTATCCTCAAATAAATACCAGAGTGTTTGGGGATTAGCATAGCTGAAGTATCCTAGGAATTACTGTGGCTGCTCTATTAGAAAAAGCAATGGTTTCCCTTTTAACCGAATATTTCTTCTATTTAGAAAGCCAGTACATGAAAGTGGCTAGTGGACCACCATGACACTGTATAAATACTAACAGCAGAGTGCTGAGACAGAGGGAACGGCCAAACCCATCCCCAAATATGTCAGTATGGGATTAGGGAAACTCCAGCAAGGGAGAATAATTGGTTTTGGAGAGGAAGGGACTGATTCAAATTTCAAGAGTTACAATAAGATTCTGCAATATATATATTTAGATATTTCAGCCTCTTTAATTAAAAAAAATAAATACAAAATGTTGCAAAAATATCAGAAACACAAAGGATGCTTTTACAAAAAGAAAGAACATATGAATGTGTAATCTGTTGCTCAAAAAAAATCCTAAGTCCTGGATGTTGTTTTCTTTTTTTTTCCCCTATTTCTGTTGTTTCCCCCAAACCCCCTATGTGGCTATGACAAGAAGAGGATGAGGGCCCAGAGAGAAGAGAGTATGGGAAGGAGGAGGTCTGGGTGATAAACAAATCACCTCTAAATTTCTATCATCAGTAATAACCAAGAATAAATAATAACCAAGTAACAGCTAAGATAAGTAGGCCAGCTTGAAGTCTCTGGGATTTGGGATCTAAACAGGAAAAAGTTGGGAAGGAGTGACTATAAATTTAACCCATCACTAAATTTTCTGTGGCATTGTTAAAGGAAACTGAAAAGTCTGTCCTGATACAGTCCACTGGCTTTAAAAAAGTCTTCTGGAAGACAGAAGAAGAGAGAAGAGGTTTTGCAATCTTTGAAGGGTCAGCCTTCCAGGGTGTAAAGCAGCAAGGTTAGTCTGTCTGGGCAAACAAAGTACATCTAACATAAGGTCTTTCTAAAATAGTTTCCTGTACTTAGTTTCTATATTAGACACAAGTCCAAGCGGGATATTACAAGAGTGCCTCTTCTATAATTTGGAGTTGGGTATCTATACAAACCATATCCTACTTAGAAAATAGCAGAGATAACAGACATCTACCATGCCTGAAATGAGCACTCCCGACTTTTCTCCTCCAGTCAATGTGTGGAGTCCTACACTTGATAGTTGAGGGTTTCCAAACGCTAGATGCTTTGCTGAGTGACAGTAGACAGAGGAATTAGAAGGGGGAGAGAGATCTTAGTAGGTGTTTGCATCTTGTCTTCCTCCACTCTTGCTCCTACAGAAAAAGCAACTCCCAAGTTCCTCTCTTCATTTTCAGAACCAGTGCAGATTTCTAAGGTATCAGCAAAGAAGCAAAAAATATACTTGAAAAAAAAAAAAACTTGCTTTGAAGTTATTTTTATTTGGGCATATTTGTAGTATTTTCATCATTTATAAAGGTGATAGTTTGTGTTTTAGAGTGGTTAAAGGTGGGGGCACAACTACACAGTCTCATTTTTACGGTGGTTCAATAATGTTCATGTGTGCTCTGGTTGGATCTGAAATAACACTGAAACTGTCTGAGGGCTTGGCTCCTCCTATACTGAAAAGTGAACGTGGTGAGCAGTGCTTTGCAGCTTAATGCTGACATTTTGGAGCTTTGGTCTTTGATGAAATGACTTCTTGGCAAACACATGGATTTTTCCCTAAATCTGCAACACAGTGCAGATCCCATTCACAGTGTGGCAGAGAACAGAGACCTCGGTTGTTGCATTTAGGAAAAGGATGGGGAGAAAAGGCCAAAGACTGTGGAGCCAGGGAGCTGTGGGACTGGGGCTGGGGAGCTGGCCAAGAGCAAGAGTTGGACTGAGGTTTGTCTAAACTCTGGAACTCTAATTCTAAAATTGACAGGAGTAGGATTGCTGCCTCCCAACCCCCAGCCGCCCCAGGCCTGTGTGTTCAGCCTTTGTCCCCATCCCCAGGAGATAACAGTAGCTGAGTAGCCAAACTTCCAATCCACTTATAAAGTCTTGTTGGCAGCACCTGGAATTCCTCCTTATGTAAGTGAGGCATCCCCAGTGTCCTGACCATGGACAATGATGTACACTCTCCCCGAAAGCCCCTACCCACTCCCTAAGGTTTAAGTAGCCTTTGTTCCCCTATTAAAAGAGCTGTCTCCCAAGAGTCAGTCTGTGCTCAGTGAGCTCACCACTGCCTGAGGTGTCTTCTGCTCCCAGCTATTTCCACTATGGGCAACCTGAACAGCAAAGGATGGTGTATTACTCTGCTAAGCCTTCCAAGGCAATCCAGTTTGGCCTGTTTAACTTCACAGTTCCAGCAGGTGAGAATCCCAGAGGGAGATGCTGACATGAGTTGGTATCTCCTGAGATCTCTTCTCCACATGGTATTTTTTGTCTCAGTATACATGTCCCCGTGTTTTGCTCTCTCCTTATTAGGAACCAGGCCTGATAGATAAGGTCTTGTCCTTATGATATTTACCTTTAGTTATTTTATTAGAAGTCCTACATCCAGATATATTCTTACAGGCAGTTAGAGCTTCACCAAAGGACTTTGCAGGAATACAACTCAGTCCATAATAGTTACAATATTTCAAGGGATACTGTAAAAAGGAAAAACTGAGGCCGATCATGGTGGCGCACGCCTTTAACCCCAGCACTTGGGAGGCAGAGGCAGGTAGATTTCTGTGAATTTGAGGCCAGCTTGACCTACAGAGTGAGTTCCAGCACAGCCAAGGCTACACAGAGAAACCCTGTCTTGAAATACCAAAGAACAACAACGAGAAAGAGACAGAAAAAGAGAGAGAGAGAGAGGAGAAACTGAGATAAAATGTCTCCAACCACTACTTTCCATTATCAGCTGTACCCATAAAGATAGCCCCTCCTTCCCTCAGCTTCTGTTGGATTTTAATTATATGCTATAACTACAGTAACTTTTAGTACAGAATATTACTATAATTATACTATTTTATTAATAACCATTAATCTCTTACTATGCTTAATTTATAAATTAAACTTTTGTAAGTAGTATATACAGGAGAGTCCATAGAATGCTATCTGGGCTTTTCTGGACCCATTAGGAATACTGGAACACATTACCATGAATTCTGGATATGGACATGGAAATCACATGATGATGGAAATTCACTTCAGCAAAATCAATAAGACTAGGAACAATTTTAATGTTTCTTAGTAGAAAACCAGGAGTATTTGGTAACCTTATTTTAAAAATGAGGAAACTCGGGCTGGAGAAATGGCTCAGCGGTTAAGAGCATTGACTGCTCTTCCAGAGGTCCTGAGTTCAATTCCTAGCACCCACATGGTTGCTCACAACCATCTGTAATGATATCTGATGCCCTCTTCTGGTGTGTCTGAAGACATATAAATAAAATAAATCTTTTTTAAAAATTAGGAAACTCATTTACATACCTTTAGGATAATTTACAGTCAAGTAGTTCTAGCACTAGGGAGACTAAGGCAGGAAAATTGCTACATGTTTGAAGTTAGCCTGGGTTGCATAGTGAATTCCAGGCCAGACTGAGCTATGGTAAAAGACCCTGTCTATAAAACACAGACCAAAAAAGGGATTTTCTTTCAAGTTACATTAGGTAAAAAGGGCAAAATGAAGAACTGTATTTATAGTTTTCTATTAGATAGATGGGGTGCAAATATATACATGTAAAATATAGATGTATTATAGCTGCATACATTTATATATTCATAAGTATTATAATACATTCCTTTTGAATTAAATTACATATTGAGTTGACTGTGATGGCTCACAATTCATGTCAATCTTTTCAGCACTTCAGTGGCTGAAGAACTGATAAAGTTCAAGATCAGTCTGGACTATCGTGTGAAATCCTGTCTTTAAAAGGTCCACAACAGGGGCTAGAGATGGCTCAGTGGTTAAGAGCACTGACTGCTCTGCCAGAGATCCTGAGTTCAGTTCCCGGCAACCACATAGTGGCTCACAGCCATCTGTAATGGGATCTGATGCCCTCTTCTGGTATGTATGAAGACAGCTACAGTGTATTCATATATATATAAATAAATCTTTAAAAAAAGTTCACAACATACTGATTTTATTTATGTAATAAGCACAATTTATATACTGTATTAAATGTCAAATATTCATTATGTTGCATATTATATTTATTTAATATCAAGTATATGAATGTTGCTCACATGTATGTATGTGAACCACATGTGCCTAGTGCCTGTGGAGGTATCAGATCACCTGGAATTGAAGTTACGGAGCCATAGTGTGGGTGCTGGGGACTGAACTCAGGTCTTCTGCAAGAGTAGCAAGTGCTCTTAACTGCTGACCCATCTCTCTACCCCCATATGTGTATACTTTTAATTTTTGCTTATAGATTATCTATAGGCATAGAGTCAAGAAATGGAGAGAGAGAAAGAGAGAGAGAGACCAATAGGAACATGCATAAAGCTAGGTGTATTAATTTCTGCAGCAAGAAAAATTCTATACCAGAGAAACTGAATAGAAGAGAATTAATAGAAAAGATGGATGAATTTTTACAGTATTTAAGCCTCTGCTCAATGGCTGAGGTGTTTAAGGAAGGTAAGTAAGCATCATAAAAAGAATATGTTAACCATCTGCTAGGAAACAGTGAGAAACAAAGAAGGGTTGAGGTTAGGAAGATACTATTATCCGGTGGTCTTGCCATTTGTCCTGTCTGTGTATTAGGTACATCACAGACCATTTATAGTGAGCGCTTCACTTTCTCAGTCTTCAACCTGTGTATGTTAAAAAAACAAAGCATTAAAACAGAATGAAAATAAACATTCTCCACGTACTTCTTAAACACAGACCATCTTTTTTTGTAAATTAAAAAAAAACAAAAACAAAAACAAAAAACAACTTATGTTTTCCTTTTCAGCCCAAATTTCTGCATTTCCACTCTCCATCAGGGGCTTCGTTCATTTTTTTTTTTTTTAAACTTCTCTATGGAGGCAGAGTGCACGGGGTCTTTTACAGAGATATGCGGTAGAAAGGAGACTATTTAGAGCTAGCAAGAACCTTGAGACAATGAGAGTCGATGTCTGAATGTTAGCTACAGACACAACAGTCAACGCTTCAGATCCTCGTCCTTCTCGGACTCATTATCCTTTACGTCCATGAGAAGTCCTGCATTTATGGACGCCAGAGCAATACACTCTCTGCCACTTTTATTTCACCTTACACGCTCTGGCACCTTTACTTAAAAGCCTTGCCACCTTTTAAGCCCTGGGTCATTCCGAGCGTCGATTCCGCATCCCTTCTCCTGCTTAGTCAGCAGCCACAACTTCTTTCTGGGGGCGTGGACAAGCTCAGTGCTGGATCCGGTTCGCGGCGATGACGACATCGGAGGGCGACGGCGGCGGTCGCTGTAGCGGCCTTGCGGCAGGGTAGGGTTTCCGGGCCGTAGGCCTGACTCCTCAGAGCTGCTGTCATGGCGGGTGCTCTGTGGGGTTTCTTTTCCATCCTTCTTCTGTTATTATCAGGAGATGCCCACAGCTCGGAGGTGCCTGGGGCTGCTGCCGAGGGCTCGGGAGGTAGTGGGGTCGGCCTGGGAGATCGTTTTAAGATCGAGGGACGTGCGGTTGTTCCAGGGGTGAAGCCTCAGGACTGGATCTCCGCGGCTCGAGTGCTGGTAGACGGAGAAGAGCATGTCGGCTTCCTTAAGTGAGCATCCTGAGGGCAGCAGGAAAGCGATTGGGGCGGACGCTGGAAGGGTATCCAGCTAGGACAGCTGTCAGGACCCGCAATGTAGCTGTCACATACTAAACGCACCGGTGCTACTAACGGTCTATGCTGGGAGACCTTGAGAGGGAGTCAGGTACTTCAGCAACGAGGATGGCCGACAGTGGTCCCAGGAGCCCTAAACATATGGGGTCATTTATTTGTAGCCCCATTTTGGCCCCAGTGTGAGGCGGATCTTACTTGGGCCCAGGGGACTCTCATTTATCTGTTGGGTTTTACCCCCTTTGCATTTTGTCTAGTGTTTCCAAAACCTAGTTGCTATTTACATGTCACTCTTCTGGTAGCTTGGTGTTATGTAGAAAGATGCTAAACAAGTGGGAATTGTCAAAGCCCAAAGGGCTCCCAGTGATGACATAGACTGTAAGATTAATGGTCCTGCTTCTAAAATTAATGGGCCCTGAAGTCCCTAATCAAAGAGTGCTTTTTTTGGCCCGAGATTGTGATTATTGTTCTTTTTACAATTGGATTCATCGAGGGATTTGCGATATCGCAGTTGTCATTTAAGTGAGACCAGGGTTACACATAATTGTTCTTTTCTTGTTCTTACAAGTTTGTGATTTATGTTTATATTGGAAGGTGGGATGAATTTCTTAACGCTTTATCAGGAGTCCGTTTTCACTCTTCTACGCATCACTATGATGTTTTAAATTTTGCCACCAGTATTTGGAGTTGAAACTATGAACTGAAAGAAAATATTTCTTTGCTGGCTTTACAGACCAACTTGTGATATCTGAAAACCATACATCTTAAATGTAGACATTTAAATTTGAATTGCATATTTCTGCAGATTGTTGAAGTTCCCTTGTGGGATATTCAACCTCATTAATAAATAATGACAAATTGACAACCAATATTTTAATGTTATCTGGCACTAGTGTGTTGTTTAAATTTTATCCTAATTAATGTTTCATTAATAATAAATTTCCACTAAGATTTCGAAGATTAGGCTTAATTGAGAATTCAACTTCTGCAGTATATAGCACATTTGAAAACCACCTATTTTTATTTTGAAGATATTTTACAATTGAATATATTATATATTGTTAGATATGCTTAGCCTTGCACAGTGACACAAGTCTAGCATCTCAGCTACTCAGGAATCGGTAGCAGAAGGATTGTAACTAAAGGGCACTCTGAATAACTTAGGTGAGACCCTGTCTCAAAAAAGAAGAAGAAAAAAAACCTGGTGATACAGTTTTGTGGTGGGACTTAGTGTGCAAGAGGTCCTGGAGTGACTCCCAAGTACAAATAAATGAGTGTTTATTGAAGAAAATATAAACAAGATATTTTCTATTAAAAAGATGCAACAGAAAGATAATAACCTTTAATGTTTTATAGTAATTTTTCTCTTATTTTTTAGAACCATATGACTTGTTTTTAAGAGTAAGGCATAGAAGACCATAATTTTCATTTAACATTTATAAACATTTTTATAACTTTATGTTCTTGTATTCATATCGAAGGGCTGGTTGAGAATTGATGTGTTTTTTATGTGATAGTCTTGTTGGAAGTAGGGTAGGTAATTTGTCTTATAGCTGTTTTGAATTACTAGCACACAAGTTTGACTCTATTTTTGGTTTCTGGGGAAGTAGCTTGAGACTTTACTAATGGAGAGGAGAGGAGTTGGGTTAAAAACTCTTTTTAATAACTCAAGCCATTTTTCATATCATATTGTGCATATAAACCACAACTCACTTTTCTAGTCTTCTGGGTTTGGACAGTTAGGTAGTTGCCGGGGTTTTTGTTTGTTTGTTTGTTTGTTTAGTTTTGTTTTTGTTTTGTTTTGATATTATGAGTTTATATACTACTTACTCGTGAAATTTTTTAAAAGAATTATTTATTTTATGTATATGAGTATACTGTAGCTGTCTTCAGACACACCAGAAGAGGGCATCAGATTTCATTACAGATGGTTGTGAGCCACCATGTGGTTGCTAGGAATTGAACTCAGAACCTCTGAAAGAGCAATCAGTGCTCTTAACCACTGAGCCATCTCTCCAGCCCTTGATTTTTTTTTTAAATGCATAGTTTTACTGTTTGGTTCATACCATCCTCAAACTCATGTCCGCCTGTGTTCACTTCCTCATGGGATTACAGGTGTCTCCTATCATGCCGAGCTTTGTTTTTTCTTTCAGTAATTCTGATTCTATTTATGTTGAATAGTCAACAGTTTCTTTCTTTCTTTCTTTCTTCCTCTGCTCAGAAAAAAAATGTTTTGCAGTTGATTCTGTCAGGGTCTATCAAGAAGCAGAAGGTGACTGGATGTAATGTCCACACTTATGTCCCAGCTCTTGGGAGGGTGAGGCAGTAGCATCATGAATCAGGCCATCCTGGGAAGACTTTTGTCTCCATGTCTGGTTTCTTCTGATGTTTTTTGAGAACTAATGGGAAGAAGCAAGTGATTTCAAACAGGGAAAGACTAAAGTGCTGATGAGAAGTAATTAAGTATGATTTTCCTTTTTCCAGGACAGATGGGAGCTTTGTGGTTCATGATATTCCCTCTGGCTCTTATGTAGTGGAAGTCATTTCTCCTGCTTACAAGTTTGACCCTGTTCGAGTTGATATCACTTCAAAAGGAAAAATGCGGTGAGGATACCCAGTTTATTTTTACCAAAGTCTAGTCTACTTAGTATGTTCTTGCATATCGCTTTTGAAATTTATAGTGAAGGTTGAGAGTTTCTTACTTAAACCACAGTAATTTCTTAAAACTCTACTCTTGTTTGTAATCTGAGCATTGAGTCTATGAAGTTGAATTTTCCCCCCCTAGATGAATGTTCATAACATCTACTATAGTTCTTTAGAGTAAAGGTAAGATTACTTACTGTAGGGGGAAAGTACTGTGAAAGTTATAATCAAAATGTGACTTTTAAAGTGGAGAATAATTTAGCTTTTTTGAATTAGAAATACTACTCAGGATTTTTCATTGAGATATTTTGATAATCTTTCTTCTTATAAGCTAGAAAGTTGATCTAGAAGTTTCTATAGCTTCTCCTTTATACACTACAAATTTTAGTAAAGGGATTATCAGATGTAATTGTGGAGTTTATGTCAAAATAAAGATCTTGATAAAATAAAAAGAGAGGCCATGAGATGACCCAGTAGGTAAACATACATGCCATGGAGCCTAATGACCAGGTTTTTATCTCTGAGACCCACATGATGGAAGGAAAAACCAATTCCTGCAAATTGTCCCCTGACCTCCACAAGTGTACCGCGTGGCACTGTGTGCCTACAGACATACACTAAACAGGTAAAAACGTGTAACCTGGGATATAAATTTAAACTTCTCACAAAACCTAGGAATGTACAAGCTGAATATTGATGGTGATCCTTGGTTAGTATAACTGGAATAGAAGCATAGAGAAATGTTTAACTTCCCCGGAAGGTGATGCCTGTTATCTGTTTAAATTCAGAAAAATATTTGTTTGCTGAAACTACTCTAAAAATTCTAAGTAAATAAAAAACGAGCATTTATTGGCTATCCATGAAACAGACCTGTAGGTACTAACACTACAGGTACTAGATATGGGCTAAAATAGTTTAAACGTATATTCTAGGTGATTAAAGAAAGGAAAGACTTGATATCTCTTGTTCTTATTGTAAAAGTTACTTCATACAGTGGATGAAGAGATGTGACCTGTTAGACAGGTGACACATCTCTGCTGTCTTATAATCAGATACCCTGCCTTAGACGGTGACATTTTCATGTTTGCTTTGGAGAGTGTGTTTAAACACTGAACATTTTTATGTATTATTTCGTACATGTTTAATACATCTTAAAATAAATGCAGCAACATTGTGTAACATTAAGAAAGTTACTTCATATAAATTTATAGCCTTGTCTTAATTAAAATGTTAGTCTTTGGGGTCTGGAGAGATGACTCAGAGGTTAAGAGCACTGGCTACTCTTCCAGAGGTCCTGAGTTCAATTCCCAGCCACCACATGGTGGCTGACAACCATCTATAGTGAGATCTGGCGCCCTCTTCTGGCCTGCAGGCATACATTTCAGACAGAACGCAGTATACATAATAAATAAATCTTTAAAAAAAAGTTACTCTTTATAGGATTAAAAAATAAATAGATTTTCTGCTTAGACAAATGATCTATCAAAGTAGGTGGTAGATATTTGAAAGAAGATGAGATAGAACTTCTACTATAAATACAATCATTGAGATGGAAAGATTAACAGATGTGTAACAACTGAAGAGAAGTCTATTGAATTGGAAGACATAGTAAAGGAAATTACCCAAACTACAATACACATAAACAAATGGACAATGATAGCAATGCAAAAATAAATAAATGTTGGAGATATAGCTCAGTGGTAGAGTACTTACCTCACTTACTCAAGGTCCTGGGTTTGAGCCTAGTACCAATACCACTACTAAAATAGACAGACAGACAGACAGATAGAATTTGAAATGTAAAAAGTGAACAGTGAGAAAATAGACAATTTCAAAGGTAAAGTGGATTATGCATGAATGACTTATAAGTAAGAACTTTTATTTTCTTTATTTTTGCAGCAGTGTTTTATTATGTAGCCCTGCCTGGCATGGAACACACTGTGTAGACCAGCTGTCCTTAAACTCTTAGAGATCCAGCTGCTTCTGCCTCTATTGGAGTCAAGAGTGCTGGGACTTAAGGCATGCTAAGAATTTTCTGTTTTTTAGTTGCATCTCTGGTAAAAAAATTTTTCCTGCAAAATAGCATTAAAAATTGGGTGTATATAGTAATAGGTCTTAGACCATCAAAAATGTATAAGCCAATACTTGTATGTTTATAATCAAATTAATTTATTACTACATATAATGAAAGGACTTTAAAATGGGAAAGATTCTAAAAGAATTTTGCTTATTTTTCTTTTCTTTCTTTGTTTCTTTCTTTTTTTAAGACAAAGTCTCATAAAGCCCAGGCAAGCTTACAGCTCCCTATGTAGCTCAGTCTGGCCTTGAACTCTGATCTTTCTGTCTTTGCTTCTCAGGGCTAGGATTATAGATTTGCCATCATAACCAGGTTTAAAATAACATTTGATATACAAAGAAGATAAGGAGTTATGTGGGCCTGTAAGTGTAGGAAGTGATAGAGCTAGAGGGCCCCAAATCTAGTTCCTGTGTACCTTTATGAGTGTTTTAGACAGACAGTTTGACCGGACTTTCTTTTCTTTTTCTTTCTTCTTTTTTTTGGTTTTTTGAGACAGGGTTTCTCTGTATAGCCCTGGCTGTCCTGGAACTCACTCTATAGACCAGGCTGGCCTCAAACTCAGAAATCCGCCTGTCTCTGCCTCCCAAGTGCTGGGATTAAAGGCGTGGGCCACCACTGCCCAGCATTGACTGGACTTTCAAGATCAGAAGTTTAGATGTGGAGCTGAAAAGATGGCTCAGGAGTTATGAACCCTGCTGCTCTTGCAGAGGACCTGGCTGCAATCCCCAGCACTCACATGGCAGCTTACAACCATCTCTAACTCCAGTTCCAAAACATCTGAGCCCTCTTGTGGCATGCTTAGACGTTGCATACACATACAGACATACGTGAAGACAAAACACCCATAACATAAAAATAAATAATTTTTAAAATATTTATATTTTAAACCTGAAATAAGTCTAAAGCATTGCTGACACAAGCAGTTCTTAGCCTTGCTTTTGTTTGTTCTGCTTTGTTTGTGTGTATGGTTTCTTTTGTAGTAGCCTGGGATTCAACCCAGTACCTTGCACATGTTGGACAAGTATCCTACCTTTGAGCTCTCTCCTGACCCCTAGTCATGTTTTTCATAGAATCTACTTCTTCCTGTTTCCTTATCAGAGCAAGATATGTGAATTACATCAAGACGTCAGAAGTGGTCAGATTGCCCTACCCTCTCCAAATGAAATCTTCAGGTCCGCCTTCTTACTTTATTAAGAGGGAATCGTGGGGCTGGACAGACTTTCTGATGAACCCAATGGTATGTATAGAGCATTTTACTAATCACTGGTTTGCTTCTAGCAGTCGAAAACTTTAAGCTCCTGTCATAGGGAAGGGCGAAATTGGCAAACTAGTGTCTTTGGGAACAGATAGTGAAAAGGATGAGAATTTCACTGTGTATTTCATAATAAATGGAAAACTGAAATAAATGTTGAGGAAGATATCAGATTTCATGGGATATTCGAATGAAAGTATGTACTGAGTCGTATATGGAGTTAACCTGTCCATTGTATCTGTTTGTGTATTAGCCCATTGATAGATGTGCTGTCATTTATTAATCAACCCGTGGTAATGGGACAGGTAATGTTTTATTGTTGTTTGAGGAAGGGTTCCATGGGTCCCAGGCTGGCCTTGAGCTTGCTCTGTAGCTTAGAATGACAGTGAACTTCAGATTCTCTTGCCTCTACTTCCCAAGTGCTAGGATTGCAGGGGTACACTATCATGCTTAGTTGTTTTGTAAGGTGCTGGGGATCAAACCCAGGGTCTCCTAGATGCTAGGCAAGTACTCTACAAAACAAGCTACATCCCCAGCCTCTGAAATAGGGCTTTCTTTCTTCCCTTTAAAATGTGTAGTGAACAGAGAAGTTACCTCAGTGTACTTTAATTAGTTAGTATTAATCTTGAAACTGAGTGAGATCCTACTTGTAAAATACTAATGGATACATACTTTAGAAACAAATTTGCCTTTTTAAAAATCTATTTTTAAAAATTGAATTATCTGCCGGGCAGTGGTGGTGCACGCCTTTAATCTCAGCACTTGGGAGGCAGAGGCAGGCGGATTTCTGAGTTCGAGGACAGCCAGGGCTACACAGAGAAACCCTGTCTCAAAAAAACAAACAAATAAACAACAACAACAACAATTGAATTATCTTAGGATTCTCTGAACTTGGGTTAAGTTCCGTACTGCTAACTAGTGAGATCATAAACAGTACTGTTTGGGGGCTATTCATCTAGAGTTTATTACCAAAGACCATTAACAGTACTGTTTGGGGGCTATTCATCTAGAGTTTATTACCAAAGCTAGAAGGACAGGGGAGCAGCTGAGAAAAGAAACATCAGCAAAGAAACTCTGTCCCTGATGTTCTCATTTCAGAAATTGCACAGAAATGTGTCGCGCTGAAGGGTTCTAGGTCATCTTCGGAAAGAATGTGCCTTGCACTGTGCTGCAGGCTCTGGAGGGTGTAATTAAGAGCAGTAATGTAATGCAGCACTCCAGAAGCAGCACGGATGTCTGTACAGAGCAGCCCCCCGGCCATCGGAATCAGCAATTCCCGTGTCAACTAGTAGGAAGAAGACAATGAGCAGACAGTTCATTTGGAAATTACTTGTGTTAAAACTAACCTCTTTACAAAGATAGAAGGCACGCAGAAGAAGTATGGTGTCAGTAAAGCCCAGGCGCACACACACAGCAAGATTCTGGCAGTCTCAGGTGCTCCACAGCAATCACACAGTACCCTACCAGCCAAGCTGGTCAGTACTGTTGTGCCAATTATGATACATTTTAGTCTATGTACATACTTGAATCTTGACATTGGTTATTAAAACGGGCTTTGCTTCACAAGCTAAAGTGAAAGAAAAGGTTTCTAAGTTTTTTTCTTTTGCAGGTTATGATGATGGTTCTTCCTTTATTGATATTTGTGCTTCTGCCTAAGGTGGTCAACACAAGTGACCCTGATATGAGACGGGTAAGCTGACTGCCCTGCTATGGACTTTTGAGTCACACTGTGTCTTTTTTTTTTTTTAAATGGCATTCCAGACTGGTGTGTATGTGCATGTCTGTATGTGTGTTGTGTGTGCTTACAGACACTGGAGGGTAAACCCATGGCCTTGTGCATTCTGCCAAGTGCTCTACCATTGGAGCAGCACCATCACAGTGCTAGTTTTAAAGCAGTTTTTAAATCTGCCTTGAGATGGAATCTCAGTAAGTTGCCCATGCTGGCCTCGAACTGTCGATCTTTCTGCCTCTGCTTCCCATCTTATTATTTGGCTCATGTTCTGGTGTTTCTTCTATTTAACTGCAGCTCTGGAGCTGGAGCTGAGATCTTCAGCTTTATCCTAGTTCCTATGACAAATTCTTCTAAGAGTCTGTGTAAATGCAGTATTATGTTTCAATTAGCTGTTTCCATTGGATAAGATGAATTCAGTTGGTCATCTTGGTAAATGCTGATGTCGTTTTATATAGCTAAAACATTGTACTTAGCCTCTTTGTGTGCCTTACTTGTTACACAGTTGAAATGCATAACTTTAATTTGCTTAATGTGCCTAATCCAGATATTTTGATCCTTTAATCTATTTTTACTTAGTAACACTCTCTTGACAGTACTAACTCGAGGCTGGAGAGATGGCTCAGAGGTTAAGAGCACTGACTGCTCCTCCAGAGGTCCTGAGTTCAATTCTCAGCAACTACATGGTGGCTCACAACCATCTGTAATGGGATCAGATGCCCTCTTCTGGTGTGTCTGAAAACAGCGACAGTGTGACAGTGTGCTCATATACATAAAATAATACATCTTTTAAAAAAAAACCAAACTGTTCTTCTCCAAATTGGAAAATATAAAAAAGATATGGATAATTTAAAAAGAGAGAGAGAGAAGGAAGTTACTTAATTTTAATTTATATGTTCATACGTGCAGATGATTTAGTAGATGTAGGGGAGCACACCACTCATATCTGATGCTTTCTCCCTACAGGAGATGGAGCAGTCAATGAACATGTTGAATTCCAACCATGAATTGCCTGATGTCTCTGAGTTTATGACAAGACTCTTCTCTTCAAAATCCTCTGGCAAATCTAGTAGCAGCAGCAGTAAAACAGGCAAAAGTGGAGCTGGCAAAAGGAGGTAGTCAGACCCACAGCTGCCATCGTACAAACTTGGCTACACCAGGTGGCATCCAAGTCTTGATGGGAACCGTGTGAAGTGACTACTGTACACCGAGTCATCCTGAAGTTGATCTCGTGCAACTGTTGTCTATGTTAACTTCTTAACACATGTTTTGTACTTGGTACACAAGAAAACCCAGCTTTCATCCTTTGTATGAGGTCAATGTTAATGTCACTGAATTAATTACAGTGTCCTATAGAAAATGACATTAATAAATTATATGAAGTACTATACATTATGTATATTAAAGAGGTCTTAATCCAGAGATAAAATTATCTTCTGTTGTTCTTCATTACTTTCCTAAAAAGTTTTCTCCTTTCTTTTTCTGAGCTTCACTTTTAAAAATACTTGCTTGGTAGTAGTATGCACACTGCATTTTTATGTTTGTGGCCAAAATTTCTACCCCAAGACAGGCATGGTAGCTCACAGGTGGAGTCCTAGCACCGAAATGATTGATGCAGAAGGATTGCCTGGAGATTGAGGCCAGCCTGGGATACAGAGTAAAAATTTTTCAAAAATAAAACCCTAAGACCTGCACTCGCCGTGAACATTCCCTTGTTGAGAAGTGGCATGTTCCTGATGCAGTTATCATCTTATATAACACTTGATTTTAGAGTGTGGACGTGTGTGTCAGCATAGAACCCATCACGGAAGTTGTAGTTTCCATCCTGGGATTCTCTTCACTGTTACTGTATTTTAGCTCTGTGCAGTGGTCTGTGATAAAGTACAAAGATGGATGATATCTCATCATCTGTCTCAGTAAGGCTATGTATGGAGGGGGATGGGAAGGCAGCCCAGCCAGAAACAAAGCCTCCTGGCCCGAGGATGGGAAACAAGCCTTAGTGTCATATAGGGACATGGCTCAAGAAGTTTTCAAATCGCTCTTCTTGCAGTGTCAGAGTTCTCTTTGGAGTGTTATGGCGTGAGGACACCACAACATCTCTTTTTGGAGAGCTAAATTTACTTCAGTAAGGTTTTATACTTTTTCTTACAGGTTATTTTAATAACAGAGAAGCTCCCAAGCCACAGTGTTGGACAAGTAGAGGACCTCCATTCTCTCCTCTGTTAAAGGACTCTGTATTACTTTCTTAACATTAAATTAGAAAACATGCAAAAGGGTTGACTCCAAACTCTACTTTCTCTTTTGCTTATTTTTGAGACAAAGTCCTATTTTGAACCCGAGGCTAGCGGGAACTTAATATGTAGCCCAGGTTGGCTTCAAATATGTGATAACCCTGCGTCAAGCTTCCAAATGCTGGGATTCCAAACGTGTGCCACCTTCACCTTCAATAAATGCTTAAGGAAGCAGACAAGGTTAATAAAGTTCTTAAACGGGCCTGCATGGAGAAAGTAACATACAAGGTGAGATTGAAAGGCTGTACATGAATCGACCAGGTTGAAGCTGAGAAGGGGCAAGATGGATGACTACTGAGTCAAGGTGTGTCTACTGGGGACAGGGGGTAGAGAGTGGGGTGGCATATAGAGGAACCAAACATGTATAGCTAAAAGGAAGGACTCCCAGAGCTGGGACTGGTAACTGTAGAAGTTAGAAGATGCCTCCCGAATGCACCTGCAAGTCTCAAATTACGTTGTCTCCTGGAGGACAAACTGTCTTTTTAGCAAAATCATAAAGGAACCCCCTGGGTAGAGCCTGGTAGTGTGGGCCAGTGATCCTAACTACTAAGGAGACTGAGGCAGGAGGATCACAATTTCAAGGCCTTCCTAGGCTATACTAAATAATGATCACAGTAAGGGCAAGGCTAGCTTAGACATCTCAGTGAGACCCTGTCTCAAAGCATTTTAAAAGGTTGGTGGAATGTTGGCCTAGCATGAGAGTTCCTTGATTCAATCCCTAAGACTGGATGGAGAGAGAGTTTGTCAGTCATTTATATCAAACTCCAGGATGCTTCGGGCAGAGAAGTAGAACTGAACGCAAACTGCACTCAGACCAACTTGTGCTTGAATCTTCAAGCACATTGGCTGCAGCTAATCATACCAAGTAACAAGGTAAGGTGGGCTGAAGCTTCAGCTCAGTGGTAGAGCACATCTATAACATGTTGGGCCATAGTCTTGGGCTCCAGTGCCCAAATGACAATAAACAATACAAAAGGAAGAACTTCAAGATAGTGTTAATTAGAAGAAAAACACAGGTAGGCCTTCCATTCCTGCCTGTGTTACTCCTTGTCTACTTCTGGCTCAGATTCAAATCTCCTATTGAAGTACTAACCAAGCCAGACCCTGCTTAGCTTCCAAGATCAGATGAGAGTGGGGACATGCAGGGTGGTATGGGCATAGGCCCAGCTTTAAATCTTTGACAAGGCCCAGCAGGTGCCGGTAGCATAGAGATGGCTTTTCTTTATATCCTCTTTAGAATAGGTAGGAAAGAACACTCCTGGTATTTAGCTAGCCCTTCTACCTACCCTGACAGATAGCTTCCACCTTGACAGTCTTTTCTGTTCTCATTGCTTCAAGTTGTATGTTTATAAAGGCATATGTGACTATGTGTTTACTTTTGAAGGTATTCTTGCTGAATCTACAGGAGCTCTTCAGCTCTGTAATGCTACCTGACTTCTCTTGTGAGGAGCTGGCAGGGAGTGGGGGAGGTCTCTGCAGATACTAGGGCCAGCAAAGTGTTGTTGAGCCCTGTGAGGTAAGAAAGAAATCTGGTTCAACATGACTCAGTAGCTGGTGTTGGTTCAAACTTGTAGAGTCTGACGCTGGGCAGTTTATTTTAGGCATATTTAAGTATAGTACAATTTGGAAAAAGTTTCCTAATGCAACACAATCTTGTGTGCACAATGAGGCATGATTACACTGAAACTCTTCTCAGAATACGTGTCTCCTCTTCCATACAGTCATACAGATAGCACAAAAGTCATCTTGACTATTAGCTACCTCTGGTCCTCCTTGGGGGAGCTTGGGGAACCCCTGCCTATAAAAATAATGCAATGGTCATCTCGACTATTAGCTATCTCAGGTCCTCCTTGGGGGAGCTTGGGGGAGCTGGATACAGCCTGGTCTTACAGATAGCACAGGGCTTACCTAGGCTAGTAGCCACCTCCATTCCCAGCCCTCTTGGCAGAAAACAAGTTATACATCTTTTCTCTTGAAAAGACAACCCTGCATACTTAACATTCCTGGCTTCCCTAGTGAGCACAAGGGCCTTTGTGTTCCCAACAGAATCAGGTTCTCAAATAGAAAAGTGGGATGTGTCCAAAATAGAGACGTATTTCAATATGATGTCTTGACAAGTGGCATGTGAAGTAGGAACCAAATGTGGGGAAAGAAACTACTCTCAAGCTGGAGAAATAGCTCAGTTGGTGGAGTGATTATGTAGCATGCAGAAAATCCTGTGTTCAGTCCTCAGCATCACATAAAATCAGTTTGCTGATGTGCACAAGTAATTCTACCAGTTGGGAGCGGGAGGCAGGAGGATCAGATGTTCAAAGTCATCCTCAGCTACGTAGAGATTCCAGGCTAATCTGAGCTAGACATTCTGTTTGACAGGCTGTTGGTGAGAGCTTAGTGAGTGTTACAGTTCACATGTGCCTCATCACCCTCCACGCATCCTTTCTTCTGCCCTTTGTATCTGGGCCCAGACTCTGTTGATAGTTTTCTTTCTGTGCCAAAGAACAGTGGGAAAGAGATTTAGAGAAGAGAAATACTTGTATCTGGGGAGGAGCAGAGCCCTCAGCCACCACTGGGCTGATTTTCTTTGAACTATTCATTGTTCTGTTATTCGGGTTGCCTGTATCCCTGAAGGTTGGAGGACAGTATCTATTTCCTTCTGCACCCACAAGCTCATTGCATAAATCAGTAGTTATTTGCTGAACAAATAAGCAACCAAGCATAGGATAATCAGGTTGCCTGGATGGTGACTCTTGAGTCTAAAAACACAGTGAAAGAAAGATGAATTCTCAAGGACAGTAATCCTCTTATCCCCCTAAGCTGTTCTAGTTGCATCTAACAGAGATAGAAAGTGACAGATGCAGTCTCTTTCTGATCTATATTTAGTTGGGAGTAGGAGCTTTCCATGTCACTTGAGGCCTTATGATTTCTTCTCTGAAGAGTCTAAGTGGCCAGATACTTTCTGTTCAAGGACTGCCAAATGCTACTTAATAGCGCTGTAAGTTCAAATGAAATGTGTTTATAGACGGTGCTGTGGGTGCAGGGGAAAACAAACTTTATACACTGCTAACGGGAATGGAAATAAACCTAGGCATTGTGTCTATGTGGAGACTCCTCAAATGGCTAAGATTAAAACTAAAATACGATTCCGCTACTTCTGTGCATAAGCCTGAAGGAATCAAAGTGAGCACACAACAGAGATGCCTACACCACTATGCTTATCGAAGCACTATTCACATCAGCCAAGTTTTGGAATCAGCAGAGGAGTCTATCAATGGATGACTGGATAAAGAAAATGTGCTATACATTCACTATGGCATTGAATAATCTATGAAGATGAACACAATCATGTGGTAGGCAGGAGAATGGATCAAACTAGGGATTGTCATGTTAAGCAAAATAAGCCAGACTCAAAAAACTAAATGTTCATATCTTCTCCCATATACAGAATCTATATTAAAATAAAAAGATAGGGCAGAAGTGGGACTATTTGACAGATGAAAAGGGACCAGAAGGAGGTAGACAAGAGACTATTGAAGTAGACACAATTAAAATGCATTATATATGAAAATATCACAAAACACATTGTTTTACACAATTAATGTATGATAAGAATTTTAAAGTATGCATTTGTACACAATAAGAGTTCAGGGTAGCCGGGCAGTGGTGGCGCACGCCTTTAATCCCAGCACTTGGGAGGCAGAGGCAGGCGGATTTCTGAGTTAGAGGCCAGCCTGGTCTACAGAGTGAGTTTCAGGACAGCCAGGGCTACACAGAGCAACCCTGTCTTGAAAAACCAAAAAACTAAAAAAAAAAAAAAAAAAGAAAGAAAGAAAAAAAAGAAGAAAAAAAGAGTTCAGGGTAGATGCTAAGATATTTTGCAGTCACCTCCACCTGGCAGAACTTGTTTGTTTCCTAAGAAAGTATGTATTGTCATATAGATCATTGTCTTTTAAAATATTGTGAATATAAAATATAAATTATAAATATATTGTGTGTGAGTGTTCAAACATGTGCATGTTCAGGCTAGAAACTGACGTGGAGTTTCTTTTTCAATCATTACTTTTTGAGACAGGGTTTCTCACTGAATTTGGAGCTTGCCAGTTTGGTTAGACTAGCTGGCCAGCAAGTCTTAGACATACTCTTGTGTTTAACTTCTCAGTTTGGGATTATAGGTGCATATTGACTTTTAAGTTGGTGTTGGGGATCTTCGGATACTTGAGGACCACTAAAATTAAGCACCAATTTCAATCTTGTGATATTCGGAATAAGTGAATGCATTTGCATTATTCTCTGTTAAAGGTAAAGATGCCTCTTCTTTTTCCTAGCATGTCACACAGATGCATTTATACAAGATAATCATGATCTAAAAAGCACTGCCAAAGACTGGGAAAATGACACTCTTGGGATGGATGTTCTTAGCAAGAACATAAGAACATCCTTGGGGGCATCTAGTGGTTTGACATTTGTTTAAGATTCATATTTTAAAAAACGACATTAGGATTTTTGGTAGATAGATTGCCATGAAGCATCCTGATGTTAGGTAAGTATAGATGATTGTTGGACAAATGAGCAAAAACCAGATTCATGTTGCTTTGGCTTCCTTTGCCTAATTATTAATCACAGATGAATTTATCCCCACCCCAACCCATTAAATCAGGAATCACTAAGGGAAATGAGCACAGTCCCTTAGAGGATAATAATGACCGTGCCTTCCCTGAGTTCAATGTGAACATATGAGTTGGTCTTTGTTGGTTATCTCTTACTGTCTCCATAGTAATTTAATTTGTTCTACTGGATGTCTTCATAGCGTTCAGTAACAGTAGCTGCTGGAGGGTACAGCCCGTGCCAAATTCTCCAGGACCACGTGTTTAGCTTCATGGAGAGCTCTTGAACCTAGTCCCCAGCAGAGAATTGCTTCATAGAGACACCTGAGTCCACACAGCTCTTTTTGTACATTGAGGGCCCATGGGATGGGTGGGTATTTGGGAAGTAATCACTATTGGTGAGTCAGAGCTTTAGAGAAAAGTGATGAATATTTTGTTAAGACATCAAAATACAAGTAGATGCATGATTTTTAAAAATGGGTGCAAACACTGAAGAAATGACTAAAAGAAATTTTTAAAGCTTTTTACATTTCTTTATTTTGTTTATATGCCATCAGAGATCAGATTGCAGGAACTGGTTCTCTTCTTCCACCACAAGGGTCCTGGGGATGGAACTCAGGTTTGGAGGCAAGCAACTTTATCCATTGAGCCATCTTGCTATTGTTTATTTATTTTGTTAAAGAACAAAGGAAAGAAACAGAGACTATTACCTAGGCAATGATGGAATGGGATTTTTAAAAATGTTGGGCAGAGGGACACTTCTCTGAGTAAATCTGTTTATAGTTTTGATTTTTACAAACGTTAATATTTTACTTAAAAAATTAAATCGGACCGGGCAGTGGTGGTGCATGCCTTTAATTCCAGCACTTGGGAGGCAGAGGCAGGTGGATTTCTGAGTTTGAGGCCAGCCTGGTCTACAAAGTGAGTTCCAGGACAGCCAGGGCTACACAGAGAAACCCTGTCTCAAAAAAAAAAAAAAAATTAAATCGGGGTTGGGGGTAGCTAATGACTATTATCCCAGTGCTCAGAAAGCTAAGGCTGGAGAATTGTGAGCTCCAGGCCAGCTGGACCCTGACTCAAAAGAAGGGGAGGGAAAGTACAAGACCATTGTGGGACTGAATCTGTACATTGATGGGCAGGTGAGTGCTTGCTTAGTATGCAGAAGGGCCTGGAAATGAAAGGCAAAGAAAAGCTGAGACCCTCCCCCAGTTAAAGAGTTCTAACCATGCCATGGCAGAGTGCTCTGGTTGGTCCTAGATTAGATCCTGAACTGGAAAAGAAATTCTTATAGTAAACAGCATTTGTACAAACTGTTGAAATTTTAGTCCAGTCTAGAGGCTACAGAACAACACTGTAGCCATGGCGGTTCTCCTGCCTTTTGTATTTCTGCAGTGGTTACATAAAGTAACCTTGTTCTTAAGAAAGGTAGTGAGACACTCCGAGATATATAGGCACATGAAAACAGCCTACTCTCACAAAGCTGAGAAGAAAAATGTCTGTATATTTTAAAAACTTGAGATAGTGCATACTAATGGGAGAAACTTTTAATGAGTTTGTAAAATAGATGAAGGGTAAAGAGTTGTTTGTAGTATTTATTCAGCTTTTACATAAGTTCAAAATGAACTTCAAAGGAGTTTGTTCTTTTAAAAATGTGCTTCTGGTTCCATTCCTAACACAGTCACCCACTCATCTAGATTTTCTTAAATCAGCAGAGAGCTTGCATAATGCTGAATCTCACTGATGAGCTAGCATGAGGGAGATGGAGATTAAAAATCACTTACGGTGGTGATGAAATGACGTGACAAAGTGGAGCTGTTGCCTTTGGCACAGGGTCTCCGTCTGTGAAGAAGAGTTGTGTTTCTAGGTCTGTCCCTAGCCCTTGTACTACAGGAGAAAGGAAGAATTTTAGCCATAGACTTTTTTATCATCATTATTTAATCTTAATTTGGTCATTGGTAACTGAAATGGCAAATCACAGAAAGTAGCAAGAAGTGTATTCCATAGTTTTACTCTATCTTAAAAGGGAAGGCCATGCAGAGCTGGGTAGGACCCTGATACAGATGGGTCCAGCATGCTAACCAGAGAACATTCTCCAGTTTTAACACTGTTCATGGAATCACTGTGTGGTTACATTTCTTTAGTATCCAGAACAACACAAGTACACTATGCTTTCCTGTGATTTGGATATTTACAGGAAACAGCTGTATACCCCAACTCAGGGATTTAGGTACAGATTTCACAATTACAAAGAACTGACAGCATCGTCCTCAGAGGACAGTCACCAGAGGGCCAAAGCAGAGGAACATTGACAAAGTGCTTTGGTTAATCAAAACATGAATGGAAAATCAAGATTCTGGGATTTGTCACCAAATTCACAGCCAAGGGAAACAAATCACATTATTAACAACATGTATTACCCAATAGATAACTAGTTAAAGCTGGAAATAGTTTATCACAGACACAGTTCAGGACACTGGGGCTCAGGCCTAGGATCTGGTCAGCTTGTGCCCCATCCACTTACCCAGTCCCTGTAGTTTACAAGTGGATCTCTGCATTCTGAAGGACCCACTCAACACCCTGACTCTAGGAAACTTTTGTTTTCTCCAGTAGTTTGGGGGTATGCTCTGTCTATGCTAATAGGCACGAGGAGCCCTGTAAACATGGATACTTTCCAAAATCAATATAAAGATCAATTTCTCAAAAGTAAACGAAAAAGATTGGTTCTATGTGAGAGTAGAGTGTTCCATGTGTCTCTAGGAACAAGACTTTCCCCATTCCAGTTCTGGGTGCCTTTGCTTTAACTGGCTTACCTCTCTGTTGTGAAAGCCGAATGCCAAGTATAGTGTTAACATGCCATTTTCATAGAGAGATTTCCAATTCTGCCAGCAGCCAAGGCCTTAAAGGAAAAGAATCAAGTATGTCTAGAGCTGGTAGAACAGGTTTTTTAGTAAAGCCACACCCTTCTGGTATCATGTAGGCCTGGGAACCTCTGTCTCAGAGATTTGAGCCAATTAGTATCTCCCACTAAGTTCTTGGCAGGTGCCAACCTGCTCTCCACAAAGACTCCACAACTACGTACATCAACCATGTTTCTTCTCAACATTAGGACTCTGCAGGGTTAGAATAGAGGACCATCTGGACTAGCCTTGTCCTGCCCAAGAGGCCCCCATCAAGACTTCCTTGGCATGTAAGTCTGTTCTTCTAGGGTCCAAAGAAGAACTCAGGTAGACATCTGATTCGCAGGAAACCAGGTCAATTCTTTTTTTTCCATCATCTTAGAAAATGAGGTTGAAAGAGAGCTGGCTTCCATTGAGTGAAATGAAATCCAGATTTTTGTTTTCCTTTGTGAAATAGGATCTTGCTATAAACAAAGCTGTCTCCACTGCTCAAGTCCTGGGATTACAGGTACGTTCCACCACATCCAGCTGAAGTATTGAGAATCTGTTAACACAGTATCAAAGGATATCAGCAGATTTAACTATAAAGTTTCTGACAGGAGTTTCTACCTATCAGTTGGTCATTGCCCTGCTTTTACCCTGGATCTTTCATTCATTATTCATTGCTTTAATTTTCTTGTGCGTGTATTTCTTTTCAGAATTATCAAAGAATCATCTTAATTCCTCCCCCCGCACCTCCCATCTCTGAAACTCAAATGTAAGGCTTTGAGCATGCTGGGCAAACCCTTTCCTCTGAGCACCACTTCACTTCCAGTTGGCTTATATAAAAATACTTAGATAGTTCAGTTGAATTCAATTTTAAAATAATTCCGGCATACAAATGTATGTTGGTAATTTTGTTTTATATCATTATAACTTAAACTTCAATTTCCAAGCTGAAACTTACATTTAAGACATGTTTGGTGCAAACATTTGGGGGTCAAATCCAGTGCCTCATACATGTGAGGCAAGAATGGCATCACTGGGCTCCCCCTAGCTGAAGCCTTCATGTTTAAGGACTACAACCAGCTGCATTGAACCCTCAAGTGTTCTTTTCAGAGCTTCTCACTTTTGGGTGAATTTAGATAGGTCTGAACAAGGAAGTCGTTTTTTCAAATATGAAAGACCTATAAAGAAGAAGACATTCCCCTCCTGTTTGCCCGAGTAGCACACCTTCCCACACAAGACAGTGATCTGCACTTGTCTGAGTGTGAGTTAGGGGTCTGGATGAGGGAGTTAGGGACTTCGAAGACTCTTTAAGAAACTTAAAAGCACCAGGCAGTGGTGGTGCATGCCTTTAATCCCAGCACTTGGAAGGCAGAGACAGGCAGATTTCTGAGTTTGAGGCCAGCCTGGTCTACAGAGTGAGTTCCAGGACAGCCAGGGCTACACATAGAAACCCTGTCTCGGAAAAAAAGAAAAAAGAAAAAAGAAAAAAGAAAAAAAGAAAAAAAAAAGAAATTTAAAAGCGTGGAAAGAATCCTATTTATTTTCCACAGTTTAGGTTTGGTTTGTCTTGAGAAGAGACAAACATCCCTGAAAACAACATAAATGAACCAGCATTCAATATCCTGGAGAGGATCCTTACTGGGCAGGACTGTTATACAACTAGCTTCTCCTGAGAACACAATATACTTAATAAGTGACTCCAAATAAACACCAAAAATGATACACAGTATTATTTAGTGAAACATTTACCTCATTGGTAAGCATGGAAATAACTATGTATGATAATGTATCATCATTAGTAGCAGAATAAAGGCCCCTCTAGGAGACCAAGTGCACAAGTAATCCAATGTCAGCATCCTTCTTGACTCAAGATACTGAGAGAATGATGGTTCGGGGAATCACCGTGGTTTCAGTGGGTACAGGAGTTGTCATAGTTACGAAAGGAAGAGAAAGAGCATCATTCTGTATAAGATCAGAAAAACATGCCACAGTACAAAGCACATGATAGCTGCATAATAAATGCTGATTAAGTTACAAAGAGTGATATTCTTAGAAGCCAGTTGAATAACACTTTTATCCAGAGGTAAGACTGGCATACACTCTTCTGATTCTTGCTGACATAAGACATTCCATATAGACACGTACATATTGCACAACACTCTGACAGAATGCCGCAGGGAAAGATTTCCATCTGGTCCCTTCTGTTCTTCACAGATCAGTTTCTGAAGTCATTATCCATGGCGACTCAAGTGTGCTTCCAGAGAAGGGCCCTGAGTCCATCTCTTTGATTCACCAGCAAACTCTAGTGGCATCAGGTGGCCTTGGTAATAGACAAGACTAACCTCACATGGCAGGTGCATGTGTGACTCTTGATTTGACAGCAGACCTTGCACCTTGACAAGCCTTCAGGGACTCAGAATGGCAGATGACATTCTTTAAACAAGCCAGCCAGACTGTGATCATTATTCTTTCAAGGGGAGTTGCTAACGTTTCGGGGAAGCTTGCTGTTGCCTTGGCAATACAATTTCTCTTCTACTGTTTTCTTTTTCCACTGGCAGAGAAGAAGTAGCTTAAAGGTCTTCCTGAAGGTTCTGTTGCAGAGAGCATAGCAGATGGGGTTGATGGTGCTGTTGACATAGCACAGCCAGTAACCCAAGTGCCACAGGGTGACAGGGACACACTTGTCACAGAAGGTGGAAACCAGGACCATGATGTTATAAGGGGTCCATGTGATAATGAAGGCCAGGAGAATGGCACTCAAGGTCTGGGCCGCTTTCCTCTCTTTGACTAGAACCATTCTCTTTCGTTTGGTCATTTGATGGCTGAGGTTGGGATCCAGGCCTTTTGTTGAGGGGTCTTTGGACACTGAGAAGGAACAGGGCATGATTTTCACCTTGCGGCAGCCATTGTTAGTCTCCTGGGTCCCGTCAGCTTTTACCACCAATCGGAACTTATAGGCAACACACTTCTGACTCTTGAGTCTGTGAGCAGCAGCTGGAGACAGGAAGTATTTGGGAGTGTCATAGTCATTGTTTTCAGTCTGAGTGTTCACAAACGTTTCCTTGGTCTCTTGGGTATTGAATTCCTTGCCAGGGCTTTCCTTGGCCTCGTTCTTGTAGACCACTTGAAAGACAGGGTCAGTGGTGGGCTTGGCTTCATCCTCTGAAGAGGGGTAGCTGCTACAGTTGGTAACCTGTTCAGCCTTTTCCCAGTCAGCACTTAGGTCAGCGACCTGGGTTAGCTTTCCTGTTGTTGAGGTACTTCTACGGGAGGATGACCAGGAGGCCTGATTCCTTTCTCTCTGGGCCAGGCTGGGTCTAGGGCAGCTAAAGAAAGATCTGAGCAGGGTCCTGTGAGCCGGCTTTCTCTTCTTGGCTTCTGCCACAGAATCAGAACCTTGGAGGTCAGCCAGGTCCTTGGTTCGCTTTTCTGTTTCCCGGTAGATCCGGCAGTAGAGTATAGTCATGACGGAGACAGGGATGTAGAAGGCAGCGATGGCGGTCCCAAAAGTGATGGTGGGCTCAGAGAGGAACTGGATCTGGCACTCATCAGGTGGTACTGTCCGCTTCCCGACCAAGTACTGCCAGCAGAGGATGGCTGGTGCCCAGAGGATGAAGGAGACCAGCCATGCCAAGCCGATCATGATGCCAGCCCTCTTTGGGGTACGCTTGGCCCGGTATGTCAGTGGTCTTGTGATGGAAAAGTACCGGTCAAAGCTAATTACCAGAAGGTTCATGACAGAAGCGTTGCTGGCTACATAGTCGAGTGCAAGCCAAAGGTCACAAGCCAGACTCCCGAGAACCCAGCGTCCCATGAGGATGTAGGTCGTGTAGAGGTTCATGGAGAAGATGCCAATGATGAGGTCTGCACAAGCCAAGCTGAGCAGGTAATAGTTGTTAACTGTCTTGAGCTGACTGTTGATTTTGAAGGAGATCATGACCAAGACATTGCCGACAATAGTCATCAGGCTGACCACAGCGGTCACAGCTGCAATAGTAATGACTTCCCACAGTCCATGGCGTTCCAAAGCCTGGTGATTTACCGGGGTGCCGTTGACAGTTGTTTCATTGTGGTAAGACTCCCCTTCCATCCTGGCTCAAGAAATTACGTTCAGATTTAGTCCAAAATTTGGAGCTGCTCTCTGTTTGGTCTCCCCTTTTCTTGGCCAGTATCTGGAAGAAAAACGAACAGGTCAGTTCCCCTCATCACACACAGTTCCGCATGATTTTCTTTTCCATTCGGGGTTATTCACTGCTAATAGAATTATGAAATGTATGCAGAGCGAGATGCTGAATTGTTGAACTTTTTCCCCCCACTTAAGAAATTAATTTATTTTCAAAATTATGACAGTGTTGAAATAGTTAAGGTACCTATAAGGTAGAGGCAAAATAAAATTTGGATAACATTCTAGAAATATATATGTACACATCATTGCACTGGATAACAGTATAGTAATATATATATATATATAATTTTAATGCAAAATTCTTCTGCCTAATGAACAAGTATTGGGCTTTGACTATAAAAATTCAATTACATATTTTTTCAATGAAAAATTCTGACGTTTTCATGCATGTAACAAATGAATTTTGTCTTCCTGCCTCATTGCCCTTTCTCATTCCTTATTTCTCCCACCGAAACCATTCTTCTTCCATAGAAATCTCTAGACCATCAGGAGTAACATTTTTTATCAGGGCTACTCTTTTAAAAATGTATTAGTTCTTTGAGAATTTCATATGATGTGTTTTGATCATATTCACCTCTCCCAGTCCCAAATGTGGAAATAAACCACATTTTCATGCTAATGCAAATGGTACATTAGAAGGTAAAGCTGATATATGGGAGAGCATGATAGAGTTTCTGGTCTCCAGATAAGGCTAGATCTGCCTCCTCCCTACCCACTTTTTTGTTTTGTTTTGTTTTTGTTTGGTTTTTTTTTTTTTTTTTACTGTATAATCCTTTTGCTTTTTAACAGCCCTCAATGTCCGAGCATCTTTCATATGTGTAAAACTGCTGCCCTCTTGTGGCAATTTTTAAAAAGGGATTGAGAAGGGAGAAAAAAGAAAAAGTAGGATTGCTTAAAAGGATGAGAGAGGGGGAGGGGGATGGAGTGCAGGACAGGGAGTTGGGGGCCAGGTGGGGGAAGGGAGGTGAGTGTGGGTGTGACTGACTTGAATGTGGGACACAATGTCAAGAACTCCAGAGCTCCTGTTGAAGGGACTTGTGAAGAAACAAAGTTTTGGTGGAGCTTTGGACCAAACCCAGGGTCTTGCGCTTGCTAGGCGAGCACTCTACCACCAAGCTAAATCCCCAACGCCTAGGTGGCTCTTCTTAAGTAACACATTTAACTTCTTTTGACTGATAGAGAAAGAAATGCAGTTCAAAGTTCATTTCACTTAAGAGATGACTTCTCATTGTCTCTGAAGCAATAATGTCAGGAGCAGGATTTTAACTGACTGGCTTTAAAATGGTGTTTACCAGTGTGTTAAGTGCCTTAGAGCATAAAAAAGATGTGCCAGCATGTGAATCAGAGAGGCTTAATATTACTTAGCTTTATAGAGCACCCAGGAAGACAGTTTAGCCTTCAGGGACAGAAAGGCCTAGTCCTGAGGATATTAAATGGTTGCACTGTCACTGAGGACAGGAAAGCCAGTGAGACAGTTTACATTTGAGGACTGGATGTGTGTGTGTGTGTGTGTGTGTGTGTGTGTGTGTGTGTGTAGCTTGTCTCCCAATTCTGGGGTAAGAGCGGGGCTCCTTTTCCTCCTGTCTTATGTGGTATTCTCAGACTTTTGGAAATTTATCATTTTTCCATGTGTGCCTTGTCATAAAAAGCCTTGGAAAGACTGCTGCAAACAGATTTATGAGAAAATCTGAAAGTCTTTGGCAGTTAGCAAACACTTTCCAAAAGAAGTAAAAGCAAAGATTCTATATTCATCTTTGCACTCCTAGTGAACGCAAGTTTTTCTGTAAGCAACAAGAAGAGGCTGTCTTGAGGAGACAACGACACACTGCTTCAAGCAAGGCTGGTTAATCTAGGAAGATTAGGACTGATGCTTGAGCCTGGGTTTAGTTCCAAGGAGATTAGAATGCATCTTGGCAAATTGTTTGGGACTGTGGTGGTCCGAAAGCTGTGTGGAACATGGGAAAGAGGGATGAGAAGGAGAGTGGTTATGTCTGCATGGATGTCTGGGGACCATGTTCATGCAAGCATGAAATGCTCGTTGGAGGCTAGAAGAGGAAGTCAAATATCCTAGGAATGGAGTTACAGACAGTTGTGAGACACTATGTGAATGCTAGGAATCAAATCCTGGCCTTATGCAGAGCAGTCAGAGCTTAAAAGCTCTGAGCCATCTGTCTAGCCTGGCCTTTTCTTATTTTTAAAGAAAGGTGGAAATAAACCACACTTTCATGCTAATGTGAATGGTACATTAGAAGGTAAAGCTGATATATGGGAGAGCATGATAGAGTTTCTGGTCTCCAGATAAGTGAGCTGGCATGGAGCCTAAGTCGGCAATAGAAGTAACTGCTGGAACTGGAACAGAGGTCCAACAATAGTATCCCAAGGGAAGGTGGAGTGTGTAGGTACGGATCCCAGCTGCTGAGCTTAGTAATGGCAGGGGTGGACATTATCTTTTGATAATGTCTGTTACAGAAAACCTGCTCAACAGCTTCAAGTGGAGAAGGCAGTAGAAATTTGCAGTGTACATTTTAGGGATGGCTCCATCAGTTTTGAGTTCTCTAACCTTGAGCCCTTGAAGCTCTTTAAAATTCCATCAGTGCCTGACAGACTTTGCTTGTTCCAGCACCTCTAGCATAATATGGGCAGGAATGTGGGGCGTACAGCACAGATCCTGCCAGAATCCCTCTGTGTCTGTGAGTACCCCTCGGTCGTAGATGCAGATGTTTAGTGGAAAGCCAGACCTGGTGATGCAGGCCCAAGAGCCCAGGTACTCTGGAGGCTTAGATAGAAGGATGGACAATTCAAGGCTTGTCTGGACTCCAGAGTCAGTAAAAGGCAAATTACTGAGATGCTGGTTCAAAAGAAAAAGGAAAAAGAGCAGATTTCTTTCTGAGAAATCTTAACAATATTTTCCACTTTTCTTTTTCATACACCAAATATAAGAAGGCAGCTAAACTATTTTAAAAGTCTGCCTGTTTACAGAAAAATCAGGAAGATGTGTTTGTTGTATGAGACTTATATTTTCAGGGGTGGGGTGGGTCAATGATTTGTTTTAGAACTATCACAAACAGTCAGGATGTGGTGGTGCATGGTTTTAATCCCAGCACTCAGGATGCAGAGGCAGGTAGATCTCTGAGTTCAGACCCAAGCTGGTCTATCTAGTGAGGATCTCGGTCAGCCAAGGCTACATACTGAAACCCATTTCAATTAACAAATATAGATAGATAAATAGATAGATGATAGACAGATAGATGGATAGATAGATGGATGGATGATAGATGGTAGATAGATAGATAGATAGATAGAGATAGGTAGAAATATCATCACAATATTCTGTTTTCCAAGTAGTGAGAAGCTACAAGTCCCATGATCTTGGACTGTGAATTACGGAGTACTCCTGTGAGGTTTGTATGAAAGTACAGATGTTGCCATATCACATTGATTGTCCAACTTGAATATTCATCGCAGTCACCAGAGATTTACTAAAACAGATCTCTGGGCCTCATCCTAAGAATTCTGTCTGCAACGAGGCTTAGGTGCTTGCATTTCAACAAGTGACACTATGTTGCTAACCCACATTTTAAAAATGACTATGTAGTGAATGGGTTCCCTTCTATAAAAGTAAAACTGGGAGGGATGGAAAGATTCTAAGAGCCAGAGATGGGTGTGGTGGAGGCTGAAGGGCGAGGGGTGACCAAAACAGTGTCTCCTGAACATGCAAGACTGCTGCACTCAGGAACTCACAGCACTGTGGCTGCCTGCATAGGACCTGTGCAAAAGCAGGCCAGTCAGCATTCCAACCTGGAGATGGGAGGGGGCTCGTGCCTGAGGAGCTGTTGACAGCTGATGGCTTCTAGGGGAGAGTCAGGTTTCTTTAAGGGTACTGGTTGGTCAACTCTGCTCCAGTGGATGGTTCCATGATTGTGTGGGCAGCATGAATTGCAGACTGTGGGCTCTTAAGGAGAAAGTGAAAATAAGAGAGAAAGAAAGAAAGAAAGGAAGGAAGAAAAGTTTGGAGGAGGTAGATTGTATGTATGTGTGAAATTCTCAAAAATACATTAAACAAAAAAAATAAATATCATAGGTCTAACATATTAAAAATATACAACAATTTCAGCTCACTTTCTTAAGGCTCTTCCTGTATGATTGACACTTTCTTTTGGTATGTCACGAGTAAGGAAAAACTGACTTAAACTAACACAATGGCATATATTAAAGATAGGATTATTGGGGCTGGAGAGATGGCTCAGTGGTTAAGAGCACTGACTGCTCTTCCAGAGGTCCTGAGTTCAATTCCCAGCAACCACATGGTGGCTCACAACCATCTGTAGTGGGATCCAATGCCCCTTTCTGGTGTGTCTGAAGATAGCTACAGTGTACTCATATACATTTTAAAAAAAAAGTACAAACAATATCAGAAAATCCACCTTCGTAGCTTCTTGCAATGTAGGAGGTTCTGGTGTGGTCTTTCATCCTTGATGACACTTTCTCTGTGCATCAGAACCCTATGAGGGCTCAGCCTGGTGGCTAGGATATAATTCCAGATACTTGGGAGGCTGCTGTTGGAGAATTGTAAGTTCAAGGCCAGATTGGACAACTTCCTGAGACACTTTCTGTATTAGTCACTTGTCTCCTAGCTGCAGTGAAATACCCAATTAAAGGAAGGGATGGCTTATTTTGAGTTAGAGTTTCAGGGAGCACAATCTAGCATGTCGGGAACACAGAACCAGGAGGTGCCCAGTCACATTGTCACCATAATCAGCAAGCAGAGAGAGTGAGTTCTTGTCCTCAGATTGGTTTTTTTTGGTTTTTTTTTTTGGTTTTTTTGTTTTTTTCATTTGGTTCTTCTGGCTGTTGTGGAACTCACTGTGGAGACCAGATTGGTTTGGAACTTGTGGCAATCCTCTGAGATGTGGGAATGCTGGTGTTTCCAGTAAAGAAATACTACTGCTGAGCTGTGTGTATAAATTTATCAGATAACTATTTACATAGCTTTCTTTTAAGCAAAGGATGTGAGGAAGAAGCTTTTCTGATAATGACTGAGCAAAGCATTGATCTATGGCATAGCAGAATGTCATTAGGTGTCATTTTATTGCTGTGTTATTTTAGTATTTGGTTCTGTCCTAGGTTCCTGGGCTATCTAATCTCAGGTTCTTGGTCATCCAAGCAGTTTTGGTTATGAGTTCCATCTAGTGGAATGGTCTTGAAATCAAATCAGACAGTGGTTGGTTACTCCCACAAGCTTTGTGCCACCACTGCACTGGTGGAATTTGATCAAAGGAAAGTGGGGAAAATTCTCGAACACATGGGCACAGGGGAAAAGTTCCTGAACAGAACATCAACGGCTTATGCTCTAAGATCAAGAATCGACAGATGGGACCTCATAAAATTACAAAGCTTCTGTAAGGCAAAGGACACTGTAAATAGGACAAAATGGCAACCTACAGATTGGGAAAAGATCTTTACATCCGATAGAGGGCTAATATCCAATGTATACAAAGAACTCAAGAAGCTAGACTCCAGTGATCCAAATAACCCTATCAAAAAATGGGGAAGAGAGCTAAACAGAGAATTCTCAACTGAGGAAACTAGAAGGGCTGAGAAACACCTAAAGAAATGTTCAACATCCTTAGTCATCAGGGAAATGCAAATCATAACAACCCTGAGATTCCACCTCATACCAGTCAGAATGGCTAAGAACAAAAACTCAGGTGACAGCAGATGCTGGCGAGGATGTGGAGAAAGAGGAACACTCCTTCATTGCTGGTGGGAATGCAAGTTGATACAACCTCTCTAGAAATCAGTTTGGCGGACCCTCAGAAAAATGAACATAATACTACCTGAGGACCCAGCTATTCCTCTCCTGGGCATATACCCAGAACATGCTCCAACATGTAATAAAGACACATGCTCCACTATGTTCATAGCAGCCATATTTATAATAGCCAGAAGCTGGAAATAATCCAGATATCCCTCCACAGAGGAATGGATACAGAGAATGTGGTACATTTACACAATGGAATATTACTCAGCTATTAAAAACAATGACTTCATGAAATTCGCAGGCAAATGGATGGATCTTGAAAATATCATCCTGAGCGAAGTAACGCAGTCACAAAAGAATGAACATGGTATGTACTCACTGTTAAGTGGTTATTAGCCCAAAGGTTCGAAATACCCAAGAGTCACTTCGCAGCAACAGTAGGACTGAATGTGAGGTCCCATATAGAGGACTTGGAGAAGGGACTGAAGGAGCTGAGGGAGTTTGCATCCCCAGGGAAGCAACAACAGTGGTAACTGGCCTGACCCCGCCCCCTTGATACTCTTGGAGACTGATCCACCAACCAAAGAATACACATGGAGGGACCCATGGTGCTGACCACATATGAGGCAGAGGAGGGTCTTGTTAGACATCAGGGGGAGCAGAGGCCCTTAGACCTGAGGGTGTTGGATCCCCCAGTATAGGAGAATGCCAAGGAGAGAAGACGAGTGTGGGTGGGTGGGTGGGAGAATACCCCCATAGTGGCAGGGGGCGGGGGGAGGAAATGGGGAGGTTCCAAAGGGGAGATCTGGAAAGGGGTAAACATTTGAAATGTAAATAAAGTAGGAAATAAATAAATAAACAAAAAGGTTGTTGCTTAGTCAGGGTTTACATTTTTCCTTTTGTTGTATGCAGAGTACCTTCCCCTACCAACTACACTAGTATGTAGGGGTGAAGGCTCTATATAGGCACCAGCTTTACTTCTTTGTGTTCATTGAGTTGCTGGGCTTTGACACTAATTTGTGGAAAACAAAATTAGTCTTGGCAATAGCCTGGGCTGTTTAGGGATTCCCATTGGACCCCATTGTCCAACAATTCAATTGGATGTAACGTATTTCAGGTACCGGAAGTTTCATTTGATGAAAAAAAAAAAATCCAGTTTGAGTCCTGTGTCTCAATGTTTGGCAATTTCATTAGATCGCCTTCATGTGTGTATGTATTTTAGGAAGTTTCTATTGTATTAGGTTTCCACACTGCCATTTGAACGGCCTTTAATTTATCTGTCTCTCTCCATGTTCTCTTCCTAGTTCCCCTCTCACCTTCCCTCCCTGCTTGACCCTCCTGTTCCATCCATAGCTACCTATTTTATTTCCTTTTCCTAGGGAGCTCTATCTGTCCCCCTCAGTCCCTTCCTCTGTATGTATCCTCTGTGGCTCTATGAAATATAGCTTGGTTAGCATTGACTTAACAGCTAATATATGCCATATTTGTCTTTCTGGGTCTGTGTTACCTCACTCAGAATGATTTTTTTCCAGTTCCATTAATTTACCCGGAGGACTCCAGACGCAGGGACTGAGGAACAGTCGGGAGGTAAGAGCCTGCCGGTTTCCACCTGTGGAGAGACACCTCTTCCTCGCCCACCAGGGCTCCATAGCCAAACAGCACTGGGAGAAAGCTAGTCTCCCAGGAGTGGGGATAAGACTGACTGATCAGAGGGTCCCACCTGGAATTCCCAGGTCACAGGGACTGAGGAACAGGGATCTGGTTTCTTTTGGTGGCTGGAGAGCAGATCCTGTGACACAGGGCTCCATACTCAAATAGTGCCAGGAGAGAGCTGGTGTACCAGGAGTGCCGACACACCTTTAAGCACAGGCAAGGCCATCACTTCTTTTCAAATCCACTGGACCAAGAGGGACCCTAGCAGAGCCATCAGGACACAGGAAACAAGGGTCAGCTGGGGATTAGATCCTTCCTGTTTCTGTCTGCACCGCAGAGCTGACCTTGCACCACAGCTCTACAAACCCAAATTCCTCTCAGAGAGAACTGGTCTTCAAGGAGTATTGACACCTAGGCTTGCAGGAAAGACAGGCCACAGTCAGAGAGAGAAAGACCAGCTAACACCAGAGACAACCAGATGGCGAAAGGCAAGGGCAAGAACACAAGGAACAGAAACCAAGACTACTTGGCATCATCAGAACCCAGCTCTCCCACCACAGCCAGCCCCAGATACCCCATTAATTTACCCGTAAATTTCAAAATTTCATTTTTAAGGGCTAAATAATATTCAATTGCATAAATGTAAACACATTTTCTTTGTACATTCATTTGTTGAGTTTGTTTCTGGCTATTATGAATAGGGTAGCAGTGGGCATGGTTGAGCAAGTATCTCTGTGGTAGCATGAAGCATCATTTTGGTAGATGCATGAGAGTGGTGCTGGATCTTGGGGTAGATTGATTCCTACGTTCCTGAGGAGCCACCACACTGATTTCCATAGTGGCTGGACACGTTTGCACTCCTACCAGCAATAGACATATATTCTCTTACTCCACATCCTTACAACACGAGCTGTCATTGGTTTTATTCATCTTGGCCATTCTGACAAGTGAAGTTGAAATGTTTTGATTTGTATTCTTCTGAGGGCTAAGGATGTTGAACAATTCTTTATGTTTCTCAGCCATTTGGGTTTCCTCTTTTGAGAATTCTAAATCTCAAAAGATTTAGTGTTTAAAATCTATACTCCATTTAGAGTTCCACAGCCAGACAATATTCAGAGACATCAAATACTCAACCCTAAATGGGGTGTGTCCCCACAAATCTCTCACCCCAAGGCTCAGGGAACCCTACAGAGGAGGTGTGAAATGAATGAAGAACCAAGGGGGATGGAGGACACCCAGGAAACAAGGCCTTCTAACCCAGCAGGACGGAGGACATCTGAGTTCTCAGAGACTTAGGCAGTATGCACAGGGGCTGCCTGGGGCTGCAGCAGATGGCTCTTAGAGCTGGAAGGAGTGGACACATGCCCACATTTCTAACCCAGAAGCTATCTGTAATTGATAAGCACCTGCAAATGAAAATTTAGTTTTCTTGGAGGAAGTCTCACTGGGGAGACAAACTACTCTTAAATATAGAATGTATTCCCCCCTCAGTAGATGGCCAACAGACCATGATCTCAGCGGCACCTACTGAGGTATCATAGTGTCATGTCAGGGCTTTTTTTTTTTTGACCTTTTAAAAATTTTATTTATTTTTAATTTTTTCTCTCATTTTACCCTACAGGTTCCTTGTGTGTGTGTGTGTGTATGTGTAATATGTACAAATTATACATATAATGTATATGTATATTGTGAATTACAGTTTTTTATGGTATTCCAGACTCTACAAATGAGTGCGTCTCTGCATCTGTTGCTTGTGCCTTTTCTTGGATTCTTTTTCTTCTGTTTGTTTGTTTTGTCCCATTCCAATGTGTTAATCTTTGTTCTATTTTATTTTGTTATCATCCCTTGGATATGTGTTTTTTAATGAGAGAAAGAAAAGGGATGTATCTGGATTGGGGAGGAGGAGTGTGAATCTATAATCAGGATATATTATATAATAAGAGAATTATTTTAAATGAAAGGGGGGCATAGTTAGATTGTTTTGAGTTTTACAATGTAAGGCCACAATGACTATTTTGAGATAAACCTTTATGTACATTTTTGTTAATTTTTCTTAAGGAAATTTCTAGAAGTATATTCATTTGATTAAAAGCTGTGAACATTATGAAAGCATTTTATATAATTTTAAAAAATAAGTAAAGGCAATGAATTCTCCATTTCTTACTGAAGCATTTGTTTATGTAAAATGTGATTATTATATTTCCTCTAATAATGGTTTTTGTTAGGACTCTGTAGTGACAATTTTGGAATTTTGATTTCTTTAAAGAAAAAAAAAAACCAGAAATATTATAAGAATATGTTTTTGTTTTCATTCCAGATGTGGAATATGGACTGCTTCTGATTGTCCACCCCACCTGACTATGATTTGCCTCACGTTCTTGCAAGGCATGACTTTGACAAAGGCAGACAGTGTCTGCGATTGTGTGACCTTTTGAATTCTGGGGACTTTTCAAAGCGTATATAAATACTAGGGCCCCAAGAGGTGGGTTGAGTTGTTGGCTGGTTGTTTCAATCATGTAAAACTTCGTATTTCAATCCTGTAAAAAATCCCCACAGTGCCAAACTTTAAGCTACCAACTTTGTCACTGAATACAGAATTTTGAGGAAGATAATGTACCAAACCATTTTGATCTTGGTCACCAGGAGAATGGGGATAGACTGTCAGTGTGTTTTTAAAAAAATCCCCCTTCTATCTGTCTAAGTCTTTGTGGTTCCTTTTTTTTTTTTGTATGTGTAGAGAAATAGTATGACTCCTTACTATTCTTATGGTCTTATGGTCTGTGCTTGGCGTTTATGATGAGATGAGACTCTACTCAAAATAAGGAAGAACACATTAATCCTAAGTACCACTGCATTCTGGATTTCACAGGTAGATACAAAGACTCTATCTCTATCATCTATCTCACCAAATAGAAAGGATAAAAGTACACAGTGTGCATCAAGAAAAGAAAAATGTAGAAATGATTTTTAAAAAAGAAAATGACATGTCAGAAATAATGGTGTCTACTGACAAAATGTTAACCGAAAGGCAACGAGATAACAAAACTACAGAATGCAATGTTAAAAATGTTATCTATTTCTGCAGGACAGCACAGGGAGTGAGGGTGACTAGGATTAAAGCTTTATGTATTTGTGCGTTCAAATATTGTGATCGGGCGGCCTGTCCTGATGCATCCTCCTCCTTATTAATGGCATCAGTGGCCTGCTCACTCAAGCACTACTCCGCATTGACACCTCCTCCCAGAGCCTAACTTCCTCATTTACCTTTCAATGTAAAATCCTAAACTTCCCATTTCCTAGCTGTCTTCTTGGCTCTCATTTCATTTCACACCCTGACAACTATGGTCTGAACTTTTCTATTGATTTCATATCTCTGACTAGAACTTAAATCTCTTTTACAGATTGGTTTCTCAAGAGCAATGGAGACTTTGAAGGCAGGGCGACTCTGGATTTGATTCATTTCATTAATTACTAGCTGTATGGCCATAAAAGTTATTTAATATTTGTGTTTTCTTTTTTGTGAGCTTCAGGGAATCCACTTGAATCTACCTCCCACAGTCAAATAGACTCAAGACAAGTACTGTCAACAAACAGCTTGTTTCCTTCCAACCTGCATATTCCTGAGGGTGGGATTCATTTCCCCATCCCTGGCCTTGGGACCCATGACCCCTTCTCTGACTCTCAAGACCGTTGGCCTAAGAGTTTCATGCTGTCCGGGAACTCACTCCGTAGACCAGACTGGTTGTGAACTCAGAGATGGGCCTGCCTCTGGCTCTCCAGTGCTGGGATTAAAGGCCTGCACCACCACGGCTGGGCTTGCTTTCATTATTTCCACATAGCTTCCTTAAGACAAAATTAACCTTGGCATCTGTGGTTTCTTCTTTTGTTAAACTGTGCCAAAGACGATTTTAGCACTCTTCCACTGAGCTATATGCCCAGCTCCCTCTTGTCTTTCTATAATTAACTTTTCTGCTACCCTAGTCTTTGGACACCGTCTAGCCAAATCCTGCTAGGCAAGTTAAACTCTCTAGAGTTGTTACCTCATTGCAAAATAAGGGTAACACGAGTACCTATGAGAATCAAACGTCCAGTAAATGTGAGTTACAGCAACTACATTTACAGTTCTCTTTAAGATTTTCAAGCATCTTTCCTCTTCCCTCCTGGACCCTCCATCCACTTGAGCCGCTGTCCACACCTGTGACGTGGGACTCACCCTCAACCCAAAACTCCTTCCTAAATCCTGACTTTAAAATGGCTTATCTTCTTTAAGTTAGGAGGTTAACTAAAAATCTCACTGGACATCTTGGGTTTTGTGTCATGCAAACACTCGTATGAATTAAGAACTATCACACAAAGTGACTTTACAGCGTTCTTTTTATTACAGATCACTGCTGTGGTCCCCGCCCAGGCCGATCCCCGCGCCTCGATCACCACGGCTGGCGCTCGGCCGCTTCCGGTGGGGCCTGTGCTCTCCGCGGCGGCTCGCGCGCTCTGCTCGCCGGCGGCCTCATGCAGGCTGAGCGCGGGGCTCGGGGCGGCCGCGGGCGGCGAGGAGGCCGGGAGCGGCCCGGAGGGGACCGAGAGCGGGCTGGGGCCGCGACGGCGCTGGCGAGAGGAGGCTGCGGGGACGGAGGCGGCCGGCGGGGCCGAGGCCGGGGCTTCCGCCGAGGCCGAGGAGGCGGCGCCCCGCGAGGCGGCCGCCGGGAACCTGGAGGCCGGGGCGGCGGCGCCAGCACGCAGGTAAGGGTAAGGGTTGCTGCGGCAGCTAGCCGGCGAGCAGGGAGCGTGAGCCACGGCGCCTGCGCGGGATGGAGCCGGGGGTGGGGGGTGGGGCGCGTGGACGGTGTACGCGCAGACCCTGGCTGCTTGTGGCCCAAGGACTAGGCGATCAGCCTCCGGGTTTTGCTGGTGCCGGAGTCTTTTAGTCTGATGGAGACTAACGGCGGCTCCTGGTGTCCGGGCTACAGCCCGGCGCACTGTCACTGAAGTTACTTCCTGCAGATCGATGTCTACCTGAATGCGCGAACCCAAACAGATTTAGTCCGAGCAGTGTTCCACTGTCCTGTTTCCTTTATCCCATCCCACATTTGCCTAACAGTGTCTGTTGTCATCCACATCCGGATGGAAGGACATTGTGGGAAGATTATGTCTTCATTTTGGTTTGGATTGGTGATCTCTAAGATCCTTTCCACTCTTCAGATTCGTATTTAATCTCGCCGAGAATACCATTCTGGGTACCTAAAGTTTAAATGAGATTGACCGACCTTCCCGAGGCCTCTTATGGTTGGGCACATCGGTGCCCTGAACCAGGATTAACTGCAGTGCTCTGAAAGCAGTCAGTCAATAGAGTTCTAGCTGTGTAGGGACCATTATCCAGCTGCAGGATTCCACACAGTGTACATTCTTTGCTTTCCCTCTGGATGACCTGACTGCAAATGGAAACAACTTCTAGATATGTACACCTCCAAAGTAACTTACTTGGGAACTAAGAAGCCCTGTAATCATTCTTCTAAAGATGGGTGGTATGAGCCCTGAGCTTACTGAGTTTATCAAGCAAATTATCAGGCTAGTCACCTTCAGTGCAGTGTGATATTATCCTTGATGCAATCGCTAACTTCACAAAAAGCAAGAATTTGTTTTATATAATATATATATGAAATATATGAAATATATTAGTTTTTCCGCGCCAATGCGCCCGTGTGTGTGTGTGTGTGTGTGTGTGTGTGTGCATGTGTGTGCATAAGTGTAGTGCCAGCAGAGGCCAGAAGGCATCAGATGGTTTGAGCCCACGTTAAAGGCAGTTGTGTTTTCCAGAACAGCAGTAAACTGCGCTTAATCCTCTCTAAAGGCACCTGCCCTCGTGGCGTATGCTCCCATGCACACACACATTCATGTGAATAAAAACAAACACAAGAATGTAGATGTTTGACTCCAATTCCTATATATACCTAGTAATAAGATTGTGGAATCCTTATTGGTGTTTATAGTTTTTTTAAGGAACAGACATACTGCTCTTTGTAATGCTATACCAAATGATGTCACCACAGCATATGCGAGGTCCTATCTCTGCATTTTTGCTAGCCCTTGTTATTTTTCAAATTCCTCCTCTTCCTTCTCTTCCTCCTCTTCTTTATCCCCTTTCCTTTTGTCTTCTAGTTGGGATCTCAATATGTAGCCCACATTTGCCTTAACTCAAGATCTTCCTGCCTCCACT
The DNA here is from genome assembly GCA_019843965.1 of Rhynchomys soricoides. Classification (NCBI taxonomy): domain Eukaryota; kingdom Metazoa; phylum Chordata; class Mammalia; order Rodentia; family Muridae; genus Rhynchomys; species Rhynchomys soricoides. The sequence goes on from JADRCH010000088.1 coordinate 676,246, forward strand.
TCTAAGGTATGGGATTACACATCTACTTCACCACATCTGGGTTTATTTATTCGTTTAACTTTTGTTTGCCGAGACATAATCTTATCATGTAGTTCAGCCTAGAACTCAAACTCAAAACTCATCCTGCATCTGTCTCTCAGGTGCTTGCGTTACAGGAGTGATGGTCTTATTTTAACTACATTTTTGTTGTTTTGTTGTAGGTTTATCCTATTTATTTTTTACTTTTTAGATAGGGTCTCAGTATGTAGCTTTGGCTGCCCTGGAAATGTACTCTGTAGACCAGGCAGGCCTTGAACTCAGAGATCCACCTGCTTCTGTCTCCTGTGATGGGATTAAAGATGATCTCTCATTGTGATTTTTGTTTGTTTGTTTGTTTTCCCATTTATTTAGAAGTTTCTGATACTTTTAGGTGACAAGCTTGTTGTCGTGGTTTTGATGATTAGTGATCCTGAGGTCTCTTTTCATATATTTACCGGCCATTTGGGTATCCCTTTTGGAGATACATCCCTTCAGGTTATTGAACCCTGTTTTAATCAGATCGCCGCTGCTTTTTGTACTCGTTTTGTAAGGTCATTATATATTTACTACAGGATCATCTTTTTCTGGGTGAACAGTTCATTAACATTCCTTCTCCTTCTGTAGGCTGTTCTAGTACTCTTGTTGGTTGTTTCCTCTGGTGTGCAGTAGCTTCTTTGATGTGATCCCATTTCTCAAGGTTGTGTCTGTTGTTTGGGCTGTTGAGGTCAGATCCAAAGAAAGCTTTGCCCAGAGCAATGTTCTGAAATGTTTTCCTAATGCTTTTTCCTGATAGTTTCAGGTTTCGTATTTAAGTCTGATTTATTTGGAGTTTATTTTGTATATAGTTTGTATATATTTCTTTGGGGTATGGATATGTGCATGTATCCCTTGGGTTTTCTATTCTGTTTCACCAGCTCCTCATTTGTTCCTTTTTGGTGGCAGGACAGAACGTAGGGTGGCATGCATGTTAGTAAATTACATTTAAACCACATGCTGTTTTTTTTTTTTAAACCAGGACTGTACAGTTTAGCCTATTACCTACTCTTTGTAGTGTGCCTTAAGTCTGATATTATAAGGCTTAATTAACATTTGTTTCTTTGCTTAAAATGTTCAGGGTCTTTTACAGTTTCATGCAAATTTTAGGAGTGGTTGTTCTGTTTCTTTGAAGATGTCTGGCTATCTTAGTGGGCATTGCATTCCGTCTGGAGATCACTCTAGTTATTACAGATATTTGAATATATTAATTCTTTCATCCATAAATACCGGAAGGTTGTGTGAAAGCTTGTAATTTAGTGTCTTCTCCAGGTGCTTTCATTGATGTTTTGTAATTCTTATTGTAGATGTGAATCACTATTCTCGTTAAATATATTTGTATATATTTTATCTAAACTTTTTGTTGCTATTGTTTTTTTGATTTATACTTCACCTTCACCAAGTTAATTTTGTATTCTGTAACTTTTCTTAATTTATCAGTTTTAAAGTCCTTTGGTAATCGGGGCAGTGGTGGTGAACACCTTTAATCCCAGCACTCGGGAGGCAGAGACAGGTGGATTTCTGAGTTTGAGGCCAGCCTGGTCTACAGAGTGAGTCCCAGGACAGCCAGGGCTACACAGAGAAACCCTGTCTCAAAAAACCAAAAAAAAAAAAAGTCTTTTGGTAACATATATATATATATATATGTGTGTGTGTGTGAGATCACATATGTATAACTATATACATAATTAGATAATATACAAAATATACATAACTAATGCCACCTCCGAGCAGGGGTAACTTGACTCCTTGTTTTCTATCTGCATGCCTTTATTTCTTTTATTTCTTTTGTGTTTCCTTTTGCGGAGACTTTTGGAGAAAGGATCTTACTATGTAGCCCTGGCTGGGCTGGAACTCACTGTGTCAAGCAAGCTGGCCTCAACTCAGAGAGATCCTCCCACCTCTGCTTTCCAAGTCCTGAGATTCAAGGTGAATGCTGCTGCTGCCACCACCCCTGGGCGGAGACTTTAATCTTGTACTGAGCGAAGCCGTGAAAGGCAAAGTGTTAGTCTCTTTCCTCACGTTTACTGTTCTGATGAGTGGTTACCAGGGAAGCAGGTAAGGCCTGTTAGCAGTCCTTGAATTCCTTTTTCCTATTCTATCAGACAATAGTAATTAACATTTACTGAACACTTAGTTATGAGATTTGCACAGCAAGGCACAGCTAAGTCACTCACAGTTATGGTTAAATTACTTATTCACAGTTAGTCTGCAGATCACCGAGCCTGGATTCCACATGGGTCTGTTCACTCCAGAGCCAGATCTTTTTTTTTTTTTGGTTTTTCGAGACAGGGTTTCTCTGAATAGCCCTGGCTGTCCTGGAACTCAGTCTGTAGACCAGGCTGCCCTGGAACTCAGAAATCTGCCTGCCTCTGCCTCCCAAGTGCTGGGATCAAAGGCTTGCGCCACCAGTGCCCCGCCAGAGCAAGATCTTTTGATTACTACTCTGAGCTGGTATGATTTGAAAAGAGGTGGCTCAGTGGTAGGGTCTCTTGCTGCGCAAGCACGGGTTCAGATTCCTGACACCTGTGTAAAAAGCTGAGCACTGCAGCTTGCACCTGTAGTCCCGGCACTGTGTAGATGGGGCACAGACAGCTGGAATGCTAGAGATTGTGGGCTGCCAGCCTAGCAGAGCTCCAGGTTCAGTGAGACAGTGGCTGACGTCAGTAAGGCAGAAAGCAATGGAGAAAGATCCCCAGTGTCTTCTGCAGGCATGCACACAGGCGAATACACTTGCATACACAAATAGATACTACACACACAGACATAGACACACTCACACACACATAGACAGAGAGAGGGGGAGGGGGAGAGGGAAAGAGAGAGGGAGAAAGAGAGAACTGTTGAGTGATGTTTTCACATATTTCCCCCTCATGTGATTACAAGGCTGTATAGTGATGCTGGTAACATATTTAGCTCTTTGAATGTTAGCAGACCTTTGTGTTTTTTATCCATATTTATGTGGCAGATGTCTGTGTCTATATTCACTTAAATGTAGCCCAGGCTAGCCTCCAACTCCTGGCACAAGTGGTTCTCTTGCTCAGCCTTTCAAGTGTTTGGGGCTAGAGGCCTGTACTACCATTCCTAGTTTGGTCAATAAAAAGGGAGAGAGCTGTTAATAACTACACTAGACCTTTGAAGGCATCTGTTTTTTAAACATTATATTTATTTATTTTTACCTTTTTTTTTTGCTTTGTAACTAAGCCCTGGCTTGAGTAGTAAACAGTATTAGCTATGGCTGAGATTCTTACACTCTGAAAAAGAAGGTTGTCTGATTCTGATGCTCAGACATAGCTGATCTGGTGTCACATCAGGTGTTGGCAGGTGTCTAAGGCTTCCATCCCTGAGGCTGAAGTGGGTCACTGGCCTCATGACAGCCAGTAGAGACTAAGCTTATTAAACTCAGACTCAACAGCCTCCAGCATCCACCTTTCAGAAAGACTGCAGCTGGTGTGGCTAGTAGCTGAACATGCTTAAGTGTCCCAACAGAAAATTGCTTTAGGATTACATTTTGGAGACAGGCTACATAGTGAGTTTCAGGCCAGTCTGGGCTACATTTTGAGGAAAAGGCTTTTGACATTCGTTCTCATCACTGGGAGCCGCCGAGTAGGCATGAAGTGTCCTGGTGTATCTGGTCTTGCTAAGAGTGTGCTGTTTGGAGGTGTGCTTTTTCCACTGGCCATTATTGCACCTCCATATCTCCATGATCTCTATAGATACCGATCTCAACCTGCTTAACTTATTCTGAGAAAACCATGAATAATGCTGTGTTTATATGTTTATTTCTAATATATTTTAAAATCAAACAGATCAGGTACTCTTAAAATACATAATTGCCAGCATAGTCTGTGCTTTTATTAATTAAAACATGGAGCAGGAAAGCAGGAAAGCATTTTAAGGGTCGAGGGTCTGACTCTTTTGCTAGAATGTTTGTCTAGCGTGCACAAGGCCCGGGGTTTGGTCCCCAGCACCACATAAACTCTGGGTATGGGGTTTCATACCTTATCAGAACTCAGAATAGGAGGCAGGCTATCAGAAGGTACACAGTAGTTAGAGGCCATCATGGGCTGCTTGAAACCCTGCTGCAACAATGGCTGTAGAAGCACTTAAAAGGCACACCATTTTTATGAATGGATTTAAATACTGTAGTGGCTTGGTACTGGCTTTTACATTTAAAAACCACATCAATAAAGACTTGAGCAGTAAAATTTCAACTGTTCCTTATACTTAATTAATATTTTCTTCCTACATTTCCCTCATTATTTTATCTGGGGAAATATATTTTATACTTGAGGATTGTTTAATAGTTGCCTTTCACTTCTGTGTAATACTTTTTGTTTTATTTATTATTATTTTTTGTTTGTTTTTGAGACAGGGTTTCACATAGGGCGGACTGGCCTTGAACTTCTGATTCTATCTTGCCAGTGCCAGGGTTTCCGAGTGGTAATAGCCATTTTATTAACTTAAAGTGTAATTAGAATGACAAGACTTGTATCAAATTCATATATATTATTTTAGACCATCAGTTCTATGATTCTTCTATATTTTGTATTTATCAAATCAAGTTACTAACATAGAGAGACACTGTTAATTGATGTATATTTAGTGAGACAGTCACCCTGTATAGAGATCTGTATGTTCTCTGATATGAGTGGATTCTTATCATTTGTGACTGTGGAAAATTAAAAGTGTTCTGCTATCAAATACTTAAAACGTGCTGTGTGAATTTCATGTGTGTATGCTTTGAATTCCTTGGGCATCCAGAACTGTGCTGTTATAGTTTATGTCTGCTCATTCGACCTTTTGTTTTTGTGTGGTTGTTTAAGTGTCAGATTTAGTCTGTACTTTCTACACTCTGGAGTGTAGATTACTCAGAAGTGTGACATGACAGCATTTTCCATCAACATAAGTTCTGATTAAAGGATTCTCTTTCTCTCTCTCTTGGTTGTATGAGGCAAGGTCTTTTATTCTACAGCTCAGGCTGTCCTGGAACATGATAGTTTGAGATGGCCTTGATCCTTCCACTGGGATTATGGGCAAGTGCCACCACATCTAGCAAGGGTTTCTCCCCAAGAAACAAATACTAGAGTTGACCGCAAACCTGTAAACTGGGGTGTGCTCAGAGCAGGGGGCCCGAGGAATGGCTCCTCTGTTTATAACCCACCCAATACGAAACTGGCCATGATGTGAGGAGGGCTACGCTGTTTGTTGCCATCCTCCAAACTCATGTCCTAACACTAAAAACAACCAAACCAAACCAAGAAACATAAAATTGTGTCTCTTAGGTTCATCAAAAAAGCAGTTGACGTCTGTGTCAAATGCAAGTTGTGTTAACTCTCCCTCCAAAACACTGAACAGAAACATCAACCTGAGGTAGGAGGTGTGCTGGAAGGGAGGGCCGGATCCTCAGCACTGGGAAGACAGCCCATCCGCTGCCTGGAGCTGTGCTGGCTCTCAGCTGGGTCAAACCGGCAATAAAAGCATAGTTTCAGCTCTGAACAGCAGATGGGGCAAGTAGCACATTATTTTGTAAATGAACCAACCTGACCAGGGCTTCTGGGCAACTAGCAAACAGCAGCAGGGAAAGCTCCTTATTGGCTACAGATCTTCACTGTCAGTGTGATGCTTCCCCAGTCCTGGGCTGTCTGTCCCAGGCTATGGGGAGATCTGAGAAAGGATGTATCTTTCTCAGATCTCATTGATCTTTCTGTTGTTTCTCCTCTCTTTGTTTTACCGAGAAAATTCCATTTTTAAAACGTTGTCACTGTGCTTATTATTTGTTCACAGTCCTAGGTTACTCAGAAACCCCTTTCTACAAGAAAATGCTGAGCTTACCCCCCCCCCCCCCTTCCCACTCTGGTGACTTCCTGTGTTCCTCAGTTTCCCTTCTTTCATACAGTTGCTTTATGCAGACACACATGATTTTTATATATCTCTGTAAAATCTAGAAACCACAAATGAGAGAAAACCGTTTTTTCCTGACTTTGACTGCATTTGCTCTTCTTACTCCTAGCTGTGCCCATCTTGCAGATGCCGTGCCTTTGTCTTTCTTTACGGTTGAAAGAATTCTGTTGATCATATAGATTGGGTTCGCTTTATCTATCCCAGCAGAGGAAACTCTTGATGGTAGAGTGTTTTACTTTTGGGAGATGTGAGACATTTTCCCTTCCTGGTCAACAGCATGCATGCCTGGGCCAAGGCTAGTTGACAACTGGATGTGTTTAATGTGGCAATAGGTATTTTATCTTTTTGTTTTGTTTCGTTTTTCAAGACGTGGTTTCTCTGTATAGCCCTGGCTGTCCTGGAACTCACTCTGTAGACCAGGCTGGCCTCGAACCAGAAATCCAACTGCCTCTGCCTCCCAAGTGCTGGGATCAAAGGCGTGCACCACCACTGCCCAGCTTAGGGTATTTTATCTTTAACATGACATTTCCAAATGGAAATGTTTCCTGAAACTGGTTTGTAGGGTAAACTCCAGGCCTGGAGTGGTACCATGTTCTGATTGTTAGTACAGTTTTACTTTTTAGTGTATATTGGGGCTCAAAAATCAAAGTAGAACAAATATCCATAGAATATATGGTGTGAAGTATCAAACTTTGAGTTAATTTCTTTTGGCTCTTTAGCATCTTCTGATATATTGATTTGTCTTTAGTGTACGCTCTTGTTATCTGGTTGGCAGAAATAGAATTTACACGCAACTATCATATCCTAAAAACACATTTATTCTGCTACTATTTCGACTTATGTATATGTGTGTGAGTATATGCCAAGTTTAAACTGGTGACCATGGATGCCAGCCCTGGGGCTAGAGTTACAGGCAGATGCAATGCCTCACTTGTGTGCCAGGAGCCAAACTTAGGTCTTTCGCAAAAGCATTCCGTGCTCTTAACCTTCTCAATCGTTGAGACATCCTCCAGTCCTACATGTTTGTTAAAGAACAAGTTTATCCAGGTGTGATGACACATGCCTAGAGCATGAGTGCTGGTAGAACTTAACTCAGCTTAGCTTTCCAGCTTTATTCCTGTGCTGTTATTTTTCTTCCCCTTAACTTGACACAAGCTGGAGTCACCTGGAAAGAGGGAGCCTTAGTGGAGAAATGCCTTCCATCAGACTGGTCTGTAGGGAAGTCTGTGGTACATTTTAGTTAACGATTGACCTGGGAGGGTCCAGCCCACTATGTGTGGTGCTACTCCTAGGTAAGTGGTCCTGGGTTATATAAGAAGGTAGGCTGTGCAAGGCATGGGCATGGAAAGCAAGCAAGTCAGTAAGCAGTGTTCCTCTATGGGCTCTTTGGTTCCTGCTAACTTTGAGTGCCTGCCTTGGCTTCCTTCAATGGTGTGATCAGGATGTGTAAGCCAAATTTGCCCTTTCTTCCTCTTGTTACTTTTGGTCATGGTCTTTATCAAAGAAATAGATAGCAAACTAGGACATTCCTCTTGAGGTTTAGAATACAGTTTATTCACAGGCCTCAAGGTTAGAAGAAAGCAACACCAGAATTTAACTTGCACTTTTTCTCCAAAGAATATTTAGATATTTTCGCTGGGGATCTAGGGAGCGTGGAATTAAGTGTTGCTTTGGATTTCTGAGAAGCAGAGGTCAACAATCTCAGACTTATGCAGAAAATAAGGCCACACAGTGCTGGCTTGCACTGCTAACCCACACTTGGGTACCAAGATGCACTGTACTGTGGCTCAGCTTCCAGGCATTCAGCTTGCCTTACCTACCCACCTCCTTGATCCTGGGATTTGCATTTTGTCCTGTTGGATCAGGAGCTTTGAGAAAATCCTCCTTTCTCTACTGCAAGGTGAAAGCTTTCTCCTTTCCTTTGGTCTTTGCTGCCCTTTATTTTAATTAAAAGATTTCCCTTCTTAATGTTGGAAGAGCTTCCTAAAGGTCACACTTGAAAAGAGCTGGAGAAGGGAGGCATAGATCTCAGGACTCTGTCCTGTTGTAGGAGAAATGGTCTCTTGAAATCCACAGAAAAGTGCCTTTTCTTATTTTTTTATTCTGGCTCCAGTAGGGACAGGAAGGGAAGGAGGTTTTCCAATGTGTAGCCATGATGACATATAGTTAAGGCTCAGGAGCAAAGGGGTATGTCAGGCCAGCACCTTCTAAATGCCATGTGCCTTATGGCAAAAGTAGGCTTGAACAATGCATGGAGGTGCCTTCACACAAACAACGACAACCTACTTTAATTAACATTCAAGCTCCCTTTTAGCCCACCACCCACCAGAGGTAGTGGAAGAGAAAAGTTATTAGGACATGGGGGAAGTGGACCTGTTTAAGAAACAGTTCTTTGGGGACGAGTCCAGTCTTCATTGTCAGTTCCACTAGCAAACACCTAATACGAATCAGCAACTGCAGTTCAGTCCTTTTGGCAGACACCATACACAAACCAGCAAGAGCAGTTCAATTCAGAAGAAGCCAGCTGGCTACTTTGGAAGCTGCAGTAACCTCATGAGAAGTTCTTAGGTGAGTTTCTTTCTATGACGTTACCACAAGCGAAGCTCAGCAATGCAATGTAAGATGAACTAATACATGTGTGTTAGCGAAGACTAGCAAGGCAGGGCAAAGGAGACCAATGCTCAAGCTCCACTGTTTATGGAGTCATATTTATACTCCTTCTGACCATCATGAGTCCTTTCACCCGTGTGCCCCAGGAAACCATCATTTGACATAACTGACTTTCCAAAGAGACCAGAAGTTTCCACTTCACAAGGCCTTTCCTTCTATTTACAAAATACTCAAACTCTATGACTTGTGCAGCAGTTGCTATTTGATTTCTATGGGCTTTGGAACCACTTCTGAGAGCTTTGTGAGCATTTGCTCTTGTTTCTCCCTTCATTAATGTCATGTGTAAATGCTCTTGATGAAGAAATGATCTTAACCTGAAACACATGCAGCCAGCCCTCAAAGCAGAACCAATAGACATTTTATATACCAGCCACCAAAGGAGAACGAAAAGGAAGGGAAATTCAAGAGGAGCTTCACATGCTGGGAAGCCAGATCCCTTACACAGAAGCTTTATACATAATTGGTACAGCAGCTTGTTCTTCCTCATTTTGTCAGTGTGTATATAAGACAGGCATCACATGAGGCCCTTGGAAGATGAGAATTCTGGCAGATCTGTTATCTTTTGTGTGAAATGGCAAATCAACCAGTCTTTGCTGGCTAGATTGAACTTGACTCTTGTCTAAGAAGACAGTTGAATGGCTGTGTGGTAGGGCTTGCCTGGCATTGCAAGGCCAGCAAGTTAGTCCTTAGCAAAAGGAGGGAGATTGCTAGGTACTTACTGCATTTGAGTTTGTGAAAATTGGTGCAGTAGTTAACTTAAAGACTTTTGTCACAAGAGGAATATGATTCTAATTTGATCAAGGGTCCAGATGATGTGGTGGGACCAGTCATGGGGACACTCACAGTATCCAGCTGCACAGCTATGCCAGAGCCGGTGTCAGGGAAGGGCATCAAGGACTGTGTTCACTCTGAGCCCTGAGTTGGTGTGAGGCGAGGGGCCCTTAGCATGCATACGGAGTAAAACTGTAGCAAGAATAGGCTGACTGAGCTGTAGCTCACACCTGCTTTGTCTGCCCGCCTCTCTCCTCCCGCCTCCATCCTTCCCTTCATCCCTTCCTTCTTCCCCCTCCTTCCTCCTCCCTCCTCCCTCCTTTCTCCCTCCCTTCTTCCCTCCTTTCTTCCCTTTCTTCCTTCCTCCTTCCTTCCATAATTTGCAGACAGTTGACTTCTGTTCTATGGGGTATTTTTTGATAATTTTTATGAGTGGCTTGAATCTTGGCTTTAATGATTGCTAGGATGAGTTTCAGTGAATAAGTTTTTGGGTTGGAGATCTGTTTACTTGTGTAGTTGATAATATTGGGAGTAGGGATGTGATCTATTTCAAGTAGACTTCATCTGTACTCACATAATTGCTTATGTATAAGATCCTGTCTACTCTCTAGGACTTCACTGAAATTAAGTAAGATCCTCAAATGAAAATAAGTTTGGAAACAAGTATGATTTAGGGTGTAGCTTAGATATAGGATGCTTGCCAAGTGTGCATCGGGCTCTTGAGTTCAGCCCTCTGACACTGTTCAGTCTCTGGTTCCAGCCAGGAGAGCTTTAGACACTAAGAGATTTTTATACTTTTTAAAGATGGTTTCACTCTATAGCTTCAGGTTAACCTTGAACTTACTGTTAGCCTGACCTGACCTTGAACTTGAACTGATTTTCCTTATCTTCTTGTGTTAGGATTATAGGCATGAACAACCACATGTAGAGAATTATTTTTCGTGTTAATATTGTGCTCAGTGAAGGAAGCCTGGTGTGGTGGCAGATATTTATACCCAGCTTTCAGGAGAATTGCTGTTTGGGGCCAGCCTAGGCTACATAGCAAGACTCTGTCTCAGTAACCCCCAGCCCAAACATTATCAATTAGATGCACTGAAAAATATAAGAATTCATCCAAGCCTGGCTTAGAGGGCATAGTCCAGATAATCACAAGTTCAAGACTTGCCTGGGCATCTTAGTAAGACCATGCCTGCCTCAAAATAAAAACTAGCAGTAAGGTGGTGGGTACAGCTTAGTGTTAGTGTACATAGCTAGCATGAGCGAGGCCTTAGGTTCAACCCTAATATTGTCAAAAAAAATATTTCAAGAATCTAAACATTGCATGGGAATTGCACTTGGGAAGCCTGAGGCAGGAGGATCTGGAGTTTGAGGTCAGCCTGGGTTACCTACTGAGGCCTTGTCTCAACAGTACTCAGTTGAAGCTGTTTTGTGCATCAGCTGAAGTGTATCATCACAGACAAGACCTGCAAGAAGGCGTTGCAATTTTTATTTTGCAAGTGTTGCCAGGGAACGGAGTTTTTAAAAATTGTAGAAATTTAGGCTTCCAGGAGCCACTTACCATGGTAATTGGCATCTTATTAGAACTGATGGCTACATGGCAACAGGGATGTTATGTGAAGAATCTTAAGTGACAGATCTTTCAGAGTAGCTGATGAGATGACTCTTCCTTCAGGGGAACTGCTCTGCTTTATTGGATCAAGGTGGGTGAATGGCATATGGCAGGGCTGCTTTGCTCTGCTTCATCTCTCTGGAGAGACTTGCACATTTTTTTTAGGCTTTTAAAAAATGAATTGTTAACAGGTAGATTGAGTGGTGGATTTGGGAAGAAGGTGGGTTTAGTGAAGGAGAGGAAAGTGGAATAGAAAGAGACGTTTGAAGCAATGGTTTAGGACTCCGAGTTGAAAAAGAAAGAAGCCTTATACTACTACTATCACTGCTGTTACCAGTATGATAGAGATGTGGGTTTTACTGTGTTGTCCAGCTTGGCCTCGAACCCTTGAACTCAATTAGTCCTCTTGCCCTGGCCTGGTGAGTATAAGCATGCACTACCACACTACACCACTGTTACAGGATATTTGATCACACTGTGAACCCCAAGATTGTGTTATTTACTGGAAAAACCTGTTTCTAATTGTGTGGCTCAGCCCAAGCACATACCTTTAATCCAATTAGAAACTCGGTTTTCCAGTAAATAACACAAATCACTGCTGCTTGGCTTCAAATGGATTTTCTTTTCAAAGATTTATTTATTTATTATGAGTATGTGTGTATGCCAAAATATGTACCTCAGGTGCACCACACATATATGTTCAGGTGCTCACAGAGGCCACAGAGGACCTTGAATCCCTTGGAACTGGAGTTGCAGGTGGGTGTGAGCTGCCTGTGGGTGCTGGGAGCCAAACCTGGGTCCTAGGAACCAAGCCCAGATCCTCTGGAAGAGCAGCAAGTGCTCTGAACTGCTGAGCCATCTCTCCAGTCTCTCCAAATAAATTTTTATTTCAGGAGTGGGGTACAGCTGCAACAATTATTTTAAAAGATAGAAGTGGCTGTTGAACTGGGGGAAGGCTGGAAAAATTGGGGTGGTTGCATTTTAGGAGTCAGAATTGCCTTGAGACTGTCACTGGAAATGTGAACCCTACAGATAATTCTGGGTTGGTCTTAGATAGAAAAGAGAAGTCTATTACCAGACACTGGGGAGCAAGTGATCGTTGTTCAAAAGTGGCAGAGACCTTGACTAAATCCTGGTCTCCTGTTGGTGTTTGTGTATTAGTGTACAAAGAATTGCTGGCTCTACTGTTCTGAGAATAACCACTCACTATTAGTGGGAAATTGATTAGTATCTTTTTGCTTTTTGTTCCTGAGTCGGTGGGATTAAAGGCGTGTACCACCACACCCAGCTAATGTCAAGTTTCAGATTGTCCATCCTGAGCAGCTGTCCTTTGAAGGATTTTCTTCATCTCCATTCTGTAGAGTAGGTGAAGTCAAATCGACTTCTTGCCTGTTAGAAAAACTGCATGTAAAACATTATTCATTTTAGCTGGGTCCCTGTGTGTTCCTGGGACTTTGTTGCTGTTGTTTGTGTTGCCACTGGGCAGGATAATAGCTCAGCTGTACGTTGATGGTAAGCAACCTAATTGGGTTTCTGTTACTTTATGAACACTGCATCCAATGACCAGCATCCAGGTACAAAGTATTACGGTGAAAATTACCAGTTTAGCTTTGAAATGATGTCAACATAAAAACAACACCGTGTTTATGTAGTACTGTGTCCACTTGCTATGTCCATGTCTGTATAAGGAAGCAAATGTCTCCTGTGAGTTATTTCTTCTTTCTCCTCCTCTCTGGCCCTTGCATTTGAGTAGGAGCAATGAGATGCTAGTTTGGTGCACCTGTAATTTGAGATTAGGGAGTCGTCCGTGTGCAGGAGGCCACTCTGTCAGGGCTGCTCAGGGACTATTAAACAGCGGTCCTTACAGGGTCCTTAGTTCTCTCCAGGCCCCTGCCTTTCATTTCAGTCCTTGTTTTACTGCAGGAACAGGCTCTCACATCACAGTTGTGCTCTATATCAGAATCATTACCTTGCTCAGGAGTACGTTTTGCCACGTGCTTTAGCTGCTTAGCGATTTCAGGCTAACCGGAGAAGCCTCTATGCACTTACTCAGTGGGACAATAAAATAAAAGAGTATTAGGTTTTCCCATGCTGACCCTGCTCATACTTTGAGCTCTCGTTCTAGCCCCCAAGTCTTCATCAGTCTCTGGTGTCAGTCACTTATGTAGCAGATCTCACTCTACCACAACTTGAATGAGCCAGCATCATTCAAGTTTATAGAGATGGCAGCCTCTAGGCTTCAGGCCACATTTGTAATCTCTAGATTTTTAATACAAATGGCCATTTTCTTGTTTTTATAGTGATGCTTACGATATTTAAGGGCTGAAAGAAATCTTGGAAGGCCTATTTAGTCCGTCCTTTTAGGAAACTTTATGCAGTTTCATTTAGGTGAGAATTATTGACTAATATGAAATTTGTTGGGTGAATGGTTGATAACCAATGTAGCACTGCAGAAATGTCCTAAATAGAAATGGATCATATCTGTACTGTGAGTGGGGTAGACCTGACACCCGACCCTTCTGTCAGTCGCATGGCTAGTTGTGCTGGGGTTTCTGTTTGTCAGCTGATGTGATGTAACTGTGTTCAGGGGACCACATACAGAGTATGTTAGTCAAGACATATTTGACTGAGCATTAGGCAACATTGGAAATTAAAAACATATCTATAAGTAATTTAAGAAAAACAAGGAAAAAGCCAGACAGAAGATGGACTCTTCTGCTTGTTCCCTGCCCTGGCCTTGTCAATAAATTGACACACTATAAAGAAAATTTGTGCTGGTGGCTTCTAATGCTTTAGGGTAGTGGGCAGATAGAATGTATTGGGAACTTGCTGTAAGAAACAAGCTGTAAAGGAATTTGCTTTGGAGGGGTGGGGCTAGAGGTAGTCTGTGTGGTCTGGGCATGGTAGCACATGCCTGTGCCCTCAGCACTTGGGAGGCTGAAGCATCTGAATCTGAGAACCTGAGCTGCATGATAAGATTTCCTCAGAAACAGAACAGACCCGGCCCTTTCAATAGTGTGTGTGATGTAGAAAGAGAAATGTATTGAAATGGAGAGGTAGAACATGCTGACTTGATAAAATTGGCTACCAAAAATAAAACGTATTAATAAAGGAATGAACTGGGAATATGTGTGTTATAGTACTCTCTCGGTGGTGAGAAGAGATTTTTCTTTTTCCAGGTGGTACTGGGGACTTTGAATGTAGGTCCTTGTGTATAGTACACCAGTAGCCCAAATGTGGGTTTTAAATTTTATCTTGGCTTTCATCTTCATTGTTTTCTACAGTGTAAATGTTCCCATGTCTATGTTAGTAAAGTACTTTAATTAATTCTTTGAGAATTTCACATAATGCAGTTTGATCATATTCATCCCTTAAATTTGATCCTGACTCCTTCCAGATCCTCCCCCACCTCCCTGTTCTCTCCCCCAACTCTAAGAATCTATTGAGTCCAATTTGTGCTGCCTATAAGCTCCTGATAGTGGGGCCGTCCAGTGGGGCATGGTGAGGCTACCAGGAGCCACAACCTTAAAGGAAACTGACGCTTCATCTCCATGAAGCCATCACTGGCCCATGGGTCTTACTCTGTAGTCTAGGCTTCCTCCAATTCATGATGATGTTGGGATTACAAGTGTGTTCTACCATACCTAGCTAATTGGATTTTCAAAAATTCATACTTAGCACTTGTATATAAGTGGTTGGCTTGAATATATTTCACTAGCTTTGTTTTCTTGATAAGGATATTATAATCTTTTGGACTTTTCTTTGAACTAAGTATTTAGATTCTACATGTATTTTTCCTTTAAAAATTATCTCATTTATTATGGAAAGTTTCAAATATACAATACCAAACAGATCAACTGTATAATGAATTGCTATTCCTCCCTGCCCAGTCTCAGCAGTGGTCATGTGAGTAGTTTATTTCTGGCTGCCATCCCTCCCCATCTCCACACACTATTTTGAACCAGCTCTCAGATGTTTTATCTTTTCACTTAGGGTTGACTATTTGTACCTAACGCATGAGAACATTAGAAACTTATAATATTACTCATCAAACGGTAAATATATTACCAGCACATTCTTTTTTTTTTTTCTCCTTTTTTTTTTTCTGTTTTTTTGAGACAGAATTTCTCTGTGTAGCCCTGGCTGTCCTGGAACTCACTCTGTAGACCAGGCTGGCCTCGAACTCAGAAATCCACCTGCCTCTGCCTCCCAAATGCTGGGATTAAAGGCGTGCGCCACCTCTGTCTGGCTACCAGCACATTCTTAATGAGATTATCAAATGTCTAGTCGTTGTTCACGTTCCCTCAGCTGTTCTCAGGATGATTGTTTCCTGGCTAGACTGTTGGAATCAGAGTGGAGATAAATTCCCCATCTTACGTTATGAATCATATGTAAGAGAGATTTGGCAGGGATGGGGGAGTTGATATACTGGGGATGGAATCCAGGACCTTCTGCCACTGACACCCACCCTAGCCCATTAAATTTGTTTAATCTATTTCTTTTTTCTCTTTTTCCACCATTTTTTTCAATTTCATTATTTTATTTTCTTTAGAAAAAAATGTGTATAGATGTTTTGCCCCATGTATGTTTGAGCACCACATGCATGCAGTGCCTACAGAGTCCAGAAGAGGGTGTTGGGTTCCAAGGAACTGGAGTTATAGATGATCATTAGCTGCCAAATGTTAGGTTTTGAAAACAAGTCTTTGGAAGAACTTCTCTCCAACCCCAGCCCCATTATATTCATTCATTCTCTCTCTCTCTCTCTCTCTCTCTCTCTCTCTCTCTCTCTCTCTCTCTCTCCCCACACACACGTGCACAGTGAGCGTGAGAGAGACAGACAGATAGGTATAAGTGTGGGTACATAATGAGGTCAGGGTTGATTGTTACCTACTGTGGGCTTTGGGGATCAGATTCAGGTCATCAAGCTTGTGTGGTAAAAACTTTTACACAATGAGCCTTCGCAATGGCTTGTGATTTATCTCTTAATACAAGGAAGTCCTCGTTTTTTAAGTATACTGTAGGGTCTCTTCCAATCTGCAGTTCTATGCATGCCTTCTCTTAATGCCCCAAACTGAAAATGCCCAAGAACACCTCTGAGCTGAGTTCTCATTGAAACACATTTGTGAGGTGCACTTGTAAATTAAAATGTGTGTGTGTGTGTGTGTGTGTGTGTGTGAGATGGGCATCACGTGTGTCATGATCGGGACAATTTATTGCATTGACTTCTCCTTTCACCTTTATATGGATTTCAACGTAGGAACTCAGGTCATCAGGCTTGTGCATCAAGAGCCATTATCCTCTGAGCCATCTTGACCAGGCTCTGGTCCTAAAGCCTTAATAATCCTATAGCCTCAATTATTTAAACTAGATGGAATAACCATTATACATGGGGGTAGGTTCAAGCAGAATGTACCCAATTTCCTTTACTTATTGGAAAGTTACCCTAAGATAATGGTCTGATATAGTGAGGTCTTTTGGAAATATTGCTTAGGATCCCAGCCTGGTTTACAAATTCACTTTTCAGCATCACAACTATGTACTATTGTATTTATTTTACTGTGAAGACTCCACTGCCTGCCTATTGATTTGCCTCTACTGATTGCAGGTGGAAGATGACAGTGATTCAGAGACCTTTGGAGAAGAGAATGACGAGCAAGGAAATTTTTCTAGAAGAAAGATCGTCTCCAACTGGGATCGATATCAAGATACTGAAAAGGAGGTCAACGGTGAAAGTGGAGAATCACAGCGGGGCACAGACTTCAGTGTCCTCCTGAGCTCTGCAGGTGAGAGATCTAGTTGTGTGCTTGCTGCTTAGTGCTGGGAAGGTTGCCTGGACATTTTGTTACTTTTGAAATGGCATTGAAAATGTTGTTTTGTGTGTGTGTGTGTGTGTGTGTGTGAGTGCTTGTATGTACTTGTGCCATGGCATGAATGTGGAGGTCAGAGGACAACCTGCAGGAGTTGGTTTTCCCATTCTATTATGTGATTCTTAGGGATGCATGCGTGGCAGCAAGCGGCGAGTTCTCTTGCTGGCCCATGCCTCTAATTTTGAATGCCCACAGTAGACTAAGAGGGATAATTGAGAAACTCATTTCAAGTAGGAAAAACAATTGAGGGTATTAAGTTGTGAGCCAGAAACACAAGATTGAGTCTGTTGCTCTGAGCGGCCGGAAACACAAGATTGAGTCTGTTGCTCTGAGCGGCCTTTGCATACAGCACAACTCCTTTAGATGTCGGTATGTAAACGCATTCCTCTCTGACTATTCAAGAACTCAAACCCTAAGTAGTTTCACTGGTCAGCTGAGCATTTCCATCTTGTTCCCTGCACTTCGGCCAATTATAGATTATGAACACGTTTCATTCAAGGCAGGAGGGAGGAAACAGGATAAAATGGCCAGTTAGTTCTTACCAACTATTTGTCTAAAAGATCTTGGAGGAAAAATCGAAATAATGCGATTAAATAAGCTTCTATTCTACATGTGGGTTTAATGCAGTCAGAGATACTGCATGAATGTTTGAATTCAATTAAAATTCTAGTCTAGCCCAGCAGGAATGTTCATTGGTTTGTGATTTTGGTTATTTCTTTTAGCATTTTGTTTATATAAGTTAAAGTCAGGCACGTGGTGGAATCCTCTGTTATTTTTTGATAGCCTGCATACTGATTTCTTCTCAGAGGTTTGATTATCTGTCTTGGGAGACTGCAGTTGTCGTGTCTTTGCTGAGCTCTAACGTTTAGTCTCCACTCTGCTGCTGATTTATTGGCTTCTCACAGCAGCGTGATACTGAGAAGAGCTGCCCTGCCTTTTCATGCATGTTGCAGAGCAGCTGTGATGGTCTCCTGCTGAGTTAACGTTTCCTTCTCTGATCATAACATTTGAAGAGTGTCCTCCAGATACACAGTCTCTGCTCCTTACAGCAATTCTGAGTTTCACCACTGTTCTTTGTTATATAAATTAACACATTAAATCATGGCAATTGCTTGGGGATAGGAATCAGTGGGGAAAGGCTATTGCAGTTTTATAGAGTGGCCAGAGAAATTCTTACTGAGAAGATAACATTTGTTTAAAGTCCTGGGGAAGATGAGGGGGGGAAGCATTGTGGGTATATACAGAGGAGTTCTCAAGGCAAAGACAGCAAGCTCAAAGGCTCTGAGGGAGGAATGCTTACAAATGGTCTCTCGGTGAGCTTTCCAGGTATAGCAGTTAGCTCCTGAGGACAAGTAATTAAGGAGTCATCTTACCCATTTGGTGTCTGCTAATGTCGGTTCTTTCACTCTGGACAGTTGATTGTTGTTTTCCAGTGAAGTTAGAAGTCCAGCAATTCTACCCTTGATGAATCGCTAGAGAATTCTAGTATAGGTGCATGAATTTCATAGATGAATTGCTCATAATTCAAAATTGCTTACATTCACAAATGGAAGCAACTCCTATCTATCAATACTGAAAAGAAAGTACATACATATGAGTGAGTCTCTTAGACATCATGTGGAGCAAAAGAAACATCACAGACCTGTAGAAGAACTCAGTGTAGTTCTGCTTAATCATGGTGCCTAGGTGTGCTTGTGTTCACCTGTCATCCAGTGCCTGGGAGGCTGAGTGAGGTAGGAGGGTTACCAGTACAGGGCTAGCCTAGGGTACATAGTGAAACTATCTCAAAAGATCAGACACAAGAAAAATTTAACCGTGTTATTTAGGAGGGAGAAGAGGGGCAGTGGTTAGGGAGAGGCATACAGCAGGTTTGTAGACCTGGGCCTTCCTGTGGTGTTTGTGGTACTCTGCCTGGATGATGGCTACCTTGGTTTAATTGTTATTTGATAATACCTTTGATAATAATAAAATAATTCTTCTTTAAATTGTTCATATGTAGCATCCATTTTTAAATTGTACAAGTCTTCCTATGAAAGACGTGTTTGTAGAACTCATTAGCTTGTGTAAATAGGTACTGCTTGCCTTGAGTCTCTAGCATGGCTGGAAGCATCTACATCTTTATTTCTGGAGGGCATGGGAGGGTGCATGGTTTGTTTAAATCATAACCTGTTCTGGTGAGACTGGGGGTTTGCAGCTGTCCACTCTAAGACTCTGTACCGGAGAAGCAGGCTGCTAGTTTCTGTTTCTAAACAGTGTTCTCCTAATTCTTAGCCATGTTCTAAGAATTTGCGCAGTCCGTCCCTTTAGGATGCCGTGATCACCAGTCTTCCTTGTGTTGACTGTGTGAGCACAAGAGCCAGGATAAGGCTGAGGATGAATGTGAAAGAGATTAGGAGTGAGTTCGTCCCTTCTGTTTAAGTTTTAGTGAAGCAGGAAAATAATGTGATTAGCTTGGCCATAGAGTTGTCTGTGTGTGCACTTTGATCTAGAGCCTTCGCATATCATCCTCACTGCAACTGTGGAAAGTTACTTTGGAGAGTAATTCTACTTTTAATGATATTTGATTTCTCCACTCTGTGTCATCAATTTAGATTGAAAGGGAAAAGAAGATAGCTATGCTAATAGCCTGTGCTCCTGAACCTTGAACCATTCTTTCCTTGAAACAGTGGAGCAGTTTCATTGATCCAGCTCATTGATCTTCCACACCCCTGCCTTTCTACATAGTATATAGTTTGTACTAAAATTGTTTCATCTTGCAAAGGCAGTTTAGTAACGGAACCCTCCTATTGGTATGTGGATAATCTGCAAAAATTAAAAAACAACAAAAAAACAGAAGTAGAGTTTTTAACTTAAAAAATTAGCCAAGGACAAAATAATATTTCTTACATCAGAGTATAGAAGTAGGTCAAATCAGATGTTCTCTTTTAAAACCTCAAAGAGAGCAGCTGAAGACTTAGAACTTGTTTGCAAAACTACCAGTGCCCAGAGCTGTTTGCTCTCTGCTGCTGTGGTGCAGGTTCCTTGAGTGTTTGTTGGTCCAATGCATCCTTGGCTCCATCACAGTCAGCTGCTGCATCCCTGGC
>JADRCH010000088.1:696210-718312 GCA_019843965.1 Rhynchomys soricoides
CTCCATCACAGTCAGCTGCTGCATCCCTGGCTCCATCACAGTCAGCTTTCACTTTCTTGCTCTGAAACTGTGTTTAGCACACTCGGTCTGGGGCCTCATTTCCTTTCTCTTCTTTTGTATTTGTGACCTTTTGGCTCCTGTTTGCTTAGGGATCCTGTAGATGTCTGTGAGTTTCTTTAATGCATCCTTTTGGACCTCTGCTCCCAATATTTCCTACACTGGTTCTTTGTTCCTCCTTGTGAGTTACCATTATGGGCCTTTTCAGCTTTATTTAGTGCTTTTTGAGTTTTTAATTTTAATAGAATTATTTTCTCTTTTGCCCCTCTACCAAAGTCTGTCCTTTTTTACTCTCCCACGCTATGTGTGTCTCTTTGTGGATCTGAGTGTGTCTTGATCATCCTAAGTCACCTAGTAGCTGTTGTACCAAATAGCCAGTCTAGAGATTTCAGTTCTGCTCCTCAGCACTTCTGTCCTTTCTGTCCTTGCTTAGGGTTAATTTACCTTTTTCTTTGTTTTGCGTTTCCTAATTCCTTTTGTAAAAAAGTAATCTTCCTTGGAAACTGTTAGGAGATTTGTGCCTTTACACCAGTGGGTTGGGGTTAAGAAGGTCTGTATACAGTTTTTTCCCAGACTCAGTACCTTGAACACCATGAACGGAGACCTAATCTGAATGGCCTCGGCTTATCCTCCAGCATTTCTTGTGTTAACTAGGTTGCACTAGTTGGGTCTGCTTGCATCGTGTTCCTGTTGGTCACTAATAGTCTGACAAATAGTTTCTATTCAGTTTGGAACCTGTTTTTAGTTTTGTTTTCATTTATTTCCACAAATGCTGTCTGGTTTGCTCAACACTGCTGCTGTTACATTAAAGTCTGGAATATAGACTTTATTATTATTATTTTTTAATACAAATACATCTTTGTATGTTAAAAAACCCCATCAGTTTTCTATTATAAAAATTCATAAAAAGAATCATATGAATTTAGAGGTTGCATTTGCAAGGTGAAACACTGAAAGACTATTAGAACTACATAAATTCTTTTTAAACTAAGTAGAATCTAAATTAAGTAAACTCTCTGTTATTCAGTGCTGTGTAATGTGGCTCTGAAATTCAGCAAACAACCACACAGTCCTTTCCTTCTCTTTCTTTACTTCTATGGGCCAGAGCTTTTCTGTGTACTCAGGCTGGTCTTAAACTTTTGATCTTCCTGCGTTGGCCTTCTGAGGCCTGAGATTACAGACCATCAGGCCTAGCTCCAGTCAGGACTCATCTGAAAGTGAAAAGATACTGTGAATTACTTGCCTCCTTTTTTGCTTGGCTATAATACCTGCTTATCTTAGTCACTGTTCTATCATCGTGAAGAGACACCATGACCAAGGCAACTCTTATAAAAGAAAGCATTTAACTGGGGCTTGTTTACACTTTCAGAGGCTTAGCTTATCATCATTATGGTGGGGAATATGGCAGCATGCAGGCAGGCATGGTACTGGAGAAGTAGCTGAGAGCTTTATATCCTGATCCTCATGCAGCAAGCAGGGGGAGGGGGGAAAGGGAGAGAGAGGGAGAGGGAGAGAAGGAAGGGGAGAGGGGGAGAGGGATTGAAACCGTATAGTCCATTCATGTGACACATCTCTTCCAATAAGACCACACCTCCTAATCCTTCCCTGACAGCTTATCAAATCAACTGGGGACTAAGTATCAAATATATGGAGCCTATAGGGACCAATCTCATTCTCAACACTACACTGTTCTTGTTCCCCTTAAAAAGGCCCCAATGAGGGCTGAGGAAATAGTTCAACTTATAATAGGAAGTGGCATTTGAAAACACTAAACAATAATTTAACAAAAGAAAGGTTGGACACTCTGAATTGCCAGGGCGTGTTCAATAATAGGAACTCAAGAAATCTCCAGGGACTCAGTTATGTCTGAGGAGTCTTGCTTTTTAACCAGTGTTCCTACAGGTCTGTGAACAGCCGCTGCCCAGACCAGCAGCCGCCCAGACAGCCCAGCTGCCCGACTGTCTTGTTGACCTGATGCCCGTAATATTCCACTGTTCTCATCCTAGTGCAGTGCTTTGGAATTCTGTGTGGCTAACTTGTTATGCAAGATTATTCATACTGTCACGTTTCATTGCAAATTTTATAAAGATTATGCTTTTTGTATAAACCCGAGCCGTCTCACCATCCCCAAGACGTTCTTACTATCGCCACTTGTTTCATTTAAGCTGGGACACCTGGGAAATGTGGATTTATGTCAGCCTTGACTTGGATTATCATGACAGAGGCATTCAGGAACTCCAACACAACATGAGTTGTCCTTGACTGCTGATAATTATTAACTCAAGCAAAAAGATAATTATGTGTTATAAGCCATGCATGACAAAAGTCAAGCGAAAGTTGTCTGCTTTCTGTTTTTTAGGAAAATCGATAAGATGCCACTTTTCTTACTGTTTTTCACACTGCTTCTTAGCTTTCATACTCAATTATCTCTCCCTGGCATGTTGAAAGATGATTAGGGTGTTGCCACTAAGGCCTGACAACGTGGTGATTGTGTATGATAGTATAGTTGCATCCAAGCTCTGTGTGTGACTCCAGGTGGCCACAGTAGCTTCCGGCTTGATTCCCTTTTTTAAAAATTTCTTCTACACTTGGTGTTTTTGAGACACAGTCTTTCTATACAGCCCTGCCTGTCCTTGAACTTGCTCCGTAGACAAAGCTGGTCTTGACTGACAGAGAGCCTCCTGCCCCGCCTCCTGAGTCTTGGGAGTGCCTAGTTCCTTTTTTAGGATGAGAAAGTACTTATTTTTCAAAGCATTTCTGAATCTAGGTTGTTGGAACCCTTTTGATTGGAGGTTTTCATATCATTTTTAGGTATCTGTACCACATATGTGCCTTGTGTCCACGGAGGCCAGCAGAGGGCGTCAGATTCCTTGAAAGGAGTTACAGGTGGCTGCATACTTCCACATATGTGCTAGGAATTGAACCTGGGTTCTCTGGAAGAGTGGCCGGTGCTCTTAACTGCTGAGATATGAACCTCTCTAGCCCTTAGGTTTTTGACTACCTATTGTGACATACGAAGCTTCCTGGGTTCATATGTGCTTTGTGTGCTCTAAGGGTCCTTCTAGGAATTCTTCATGTATGTTAAGCATTCAGTGTATGTTCCTGCTGCCTGAGGTGGTTGCATGGTAGTTGGTATATCTGGAGTTTTAGTATGTGGAAGCACATCAGAACATCCTTATGTAAGTGAAGTATGGGAGACCACTTTAGCACAGGCTGCGTCAGTTCAGGCTTGTCAAGTTAAGACATTCTCAGTGGAATGATCTTGGAAGGTATGCTGTTAACAGAACAATATGGAATTCAGTCTGTGTGGGAGTGTATGTGCCTGTCAGCCAAACACTATAGCTTCTAAATAAGAATTTGTTACTGCTGTAACTTAAAGGCATCTTTAGCTGAACATGAGATTTCCATGTACCATGTCTTGGCTCCCCCTGGTTTCTGTGAGCCACACTAATTTACTGTGTATCATTTTGAAAAGCAGCATTGATGCAGTTAGGAAGTCTTCGTTTCCATTTTTATCCTTATGCTTGTTTTTCTTATGATCTTTGAGATCATAGTGGAAAGGTGAGTTGAATATCATTTTGAAAGCCAGAGAATAAACAGTTAGGGAGCATCATTGCATGGGACTTCATGGCTAGAGAAGCTATTTTACTGAATGGATCCTTTTTAGGACCAGTCTTAGGCCTCTCAAATCGCCCTGCTCTTCTTCCGTTAAGTAGGCAGAAGAAATTGCTAGAAGGAAGATGTGTAAGTGTGTAAGATTTTTCTCGAGCACCGAGTGCCTGTTTCTTCCCGCTTGTGCCCTCTGAGATCTCTGAGGGTGTCAGGCTGCTCTCTGTTGTGTGAAGTCTGTGTGTTTTGAGCCATTGGCATCTCTTCCCTGGAGTGTTCATCTCATGCACAATCTCAGCCATTTAAAAAATGTTCACTTTGTTTAGATTAGAGAACTGAAGCTCATATAGGCTGCAATTTAACCCAGGGCCATGAAGGTGTTTGTGGGAGTTAAGATGCTCAGAGAAGACTTTCTTTTTGGTAGCTGCACAGACTGTGCAGTTTCTAAATCATGGCAGCAGACACCCATTTGAATTTCAATGTTTTCCTTTGCACTGGGGTTTAGGAATTGAGTCCTGTATGGTTTTGTCTTCTGTGGTGATATATAAAATGCTAAAAGCATATGTATATGCACGTGCATATAATCACATAGTTTTGTTTCATTTTCTGAAACAGTTTTACTTTGTAGCTCAGGCTGACCTAGAAATCACTATGCAGTCTAGGCTAGATTTAAACTTGAAGTAATTCTTTTACCTTGGCCTCTCAATTATTGGTATTGCTGGTATAAATAATTATGTCATTTTTTAGAGTTCCACTTTTCTCAGACCAATTAGGGACAAATTTGTCCAATGTAGGTTTAATTTCTGCCTTTAAAATGTTCTTCTTTTGCTTTTTAAAAGAAGCCCACCGAGAGCCCTGTGTTTATGTTAGATTTATCCTAGTCTAGTATAGGAGCATGCTCAGAGGAAGCTCAGGAAATACTGCTGGTACATGAGTGCCAGTTATTCCCAATGACCATCCTTCATTGTGCCTCTTTATAGTTTTAAATAGGAATGGTGAATTTTGAAATAGTCCTTCCTAATATGAACTTGGATGCGTTACAGAGAGGACCAAGTCACATCAGAATCCCATCACTGGAAGCACCAGTATGTAAGAGGATGGAGCATTCTCTGTTGGTAGATTTCGTCAAAGACTTTCACATTTCAGTTTCAGACATGGATATAGAGCCTCTACAAGAAGACAAGTAAGCATGTCATGTTTTCAGAATGTCCCAAAGGAGAGAGTGTGCCAGCTGTGTTCCTTGTGGTCTCTGAGCGAAGATGAGCAACTTGAAAGCTAAGCATGCTGACCTAACAGAGAACAGGATGTGCACGTTAGAATGTGTTGTGATGCGTGGTGTCTAAGGGAGGAGGTGGAGAGTTTGCTTCATTCTGTTTCATCTTCACATTTCAGAAAGTGTTGATCAGACGGACTTTCAGTGGTGGAGAGTCATGAAATGATCGTCTTTCAGGATAGCAGCAGAGCTGTTTCTGGAAGGAAACTCCAGGTCTTGTGTCAGTAGTTGAGCCTGTTGTGTTTCTTTGAATTGAAGCTATGTTGTTCAGGTTCTGTCTAAAAAGCGACATAGGGTTTCTGAATGTCGAGAAGGAAGAGATGGATACTGTCCCCTCTGTTCTCCTGAGAACCTGCTTGAGCCCACAGGTATTTTTTCTGTATAGAGTATTAATCATGTTAGAACTGTTGTGACCAAGAACTTAGGCATTGAAGTATATTGATTATAATAGTGGGTTTCATTGGCTTTTTCATTCATATTCATGTATTTTGCTCATATTCACTACCATCTCTCTTGTCCCCTCTCCTCTCATCGATTGCTTTTTCCAATTAGTCTTCCTCATACCTTCATTTCCTTCATTCCCTCTTTCCCGTGTGTGTGTGTGTGTGTGTGTGTGTGTGTGTGTGTGTGAGAGAGAGAGAGAGAGAGAGAGAGAGAGAGAGAGAGCGCGAGAGCGAGAGAGAGAGACCTAATGGGTTTAATTAGGGTTGCTAAGAGGAGCAACAAGGGAGAAGGGTTATTTATAGGAACATGGATACATTACAAGCTGCTGTATCACTAAAGAAGGTGATTTTCCCTCACTCAGCAATCACTAACTACTCATAGATCCTCAGGAACAGTGAGGCCACATGAACCTCGTCCCCACTACCTACCATTAGCTACCTATAAACATTCAGAGATGGATCTAACAAGGTCTAACATACACAGGGTGGACCTGTACCTGACTAAGATCTAGCATGAGCTGTATGTTCTGGTCCTCCAGCTTCTAAACCTCTGGAGTATCTGGAATTCCATGTGTGCCTAGGTGGTGCTGGAGATGAAGCCCAGAGCTAAGCTGCCTCTCTGCCCACTAGGCTACACTCACAAGCCCTTAAGTCTTCAGGGAATGATGAAGCCCCTTGAGGACCTCCCCTGTCCATGATAAGGCATTGGTGGGGTCGATGGTGGATCAAAATCAATGCAATGAGTTGCAATGAGTTTGTAGAGCCAACAGCCATGTCCTTTCTGAAAGACAGTGTGCCATCACATTCTCTGCCTTCCTCCATTACATTCTTTCTGCCCTCTCTTCTGTCATGTTCTCTGAACCTGAAGGGGGTGATAGAGATATCCGATAAGGCTGAGCAGTCAGCAGACACTTTTCCTCATTGCTTTGACTAGGTTAGGCATGTCTTCTCTGTATAAGAAATGGCGGTCGGGAGTTGGTTTTCTTCTCAACAGATCCTGTAATATTGTTTGTTTTACCCCATCCTTTGTGGTTTATACCACAAGAACCTTACTCAAAAGTGTGAGGAGAGAGCACAGAATAGAGAGTAACTCATGATTCTACTACCTAGGGCATTTGCTTCAAAAGTTCAGTTGTCAATCTGAGACTGAAAATATAAGTTTATTTTAAAAATTCTCTCTTTTTCTTGGCACTTGTGTTTGTTGGCAATGAAGATGGTTGTATATTTATGGCTGTAAGAGGTCAGTCTGATTCTTAAAAACCTTTATGAGTATAAAGTTATAAGGAACTCATAATGTATTTTTAGAATACCTTACAGAATAAAGGTGTACTGGCCACTGGAGCTTTTCTTCCCATATCTACTTATAGCTGTTCCACAAAAGCATGTAATCCCAGAAGAGTGCAACATGACAATGAGAGCTTTGTAATAACTGCACAGGTTTTGGCTGTCTGTCTGGAATAGTTTAAAATAAAATACTGTAGAATCTCAAGAACATTTATTACAATACATCTTTTGGACAATGGAGACAATTGGTTACCTTGGAAACTGTGTGTTTGTGTGTTCACGTACATGTTAAGGTGCACATTAGTGTGCACATACAATATGTGTGCATGCATGTGAAGGCCGGAGGACAGAGGGTGTTGTCACTTGGATGTGGCCTGCTTTACTTTGAGACAGGTCTTTAAATGGCCTGGAGCTCATGGATTAAGTTAGGCTGTCTAGCCAGTAAGTCCCAGGGATTGTCCTCTGCAGCCTCCTCAGTGGCTTACAAGAGTGTGCCAGCTTTTTTTTTTTTTTTTAAATGTGGGTGTAGGAATTGAATTAAGTTTTTTGCAGCAAGCACTTTACTGGCTGAACCATCTTGTCAGCCAGAGAAACTAGTTTTGAAATAAGATTCATTCCCTAACAATTATTCCAACTCCGTAGTGAATGGAACAGTCCTGGAGAAGGCTGCTGAGCAGAAATGAATAAACTGTCATATAACCAATAGGTCACATATAATAATCAAAAATTTCTTTTTCACAGGAGATCTGATATCTGACATTTTTTGGACAATATTTCATATAGCCCAGGGGCTTGGGTTTTACAGCCAAGAGTAACCATGAACTTCATAATCTCCTGATTGTATGTTCCTAATTCTGGGGTTCTAGGTGTGGGTCACCATGCCTTGCTGATGGGCTAGTGGCAGGTACTGGGGATTGAATGCAGGGTACTCTGCATGGGCAAGCGCTCACTCACAATGTAGCCCGTGCTGACTCTCCTCTCATGTGCTGGAATTACCTATTCCCCTCTTTTAAAGTTAATTTAATCTACTATAATGTGCTACAATATTTAGTTACACTGAAGCTCAGGTTTACGTACTCAGGCCCGCTCTTAGTCACGTAAGTTACAGAGCCCTTAGGCCTGGAATCAGCTAGGAATAATACAATGATTGGCAAAATGATAAGGAAAGAGGGAAAGAGCATCTGAAAGGGTCCTGCTTACGGGAATCTCCAGCCATTCTCTTGATTTCTCTCACTGCATTCTGAAACATTTTATGGCAACATCTCACTGCTTCATTTCTAAGCTTGGTTTCCTGATTACACATGATACAATTTACCGAGAGTTTGTTAATTTTATTTACTTCCAGCATATTTAACCCAACGCAAATTATAGTTGTCTAAAATAAACTTGTAATCTATCTGAATCCTAGGTTTTGGATACTTGATCATTGTTGAGGCAACAGAACAACCATGTGGCATTCTGTGTAAGTCTAGGCAATACTGATTTGCATCCTGGATCCTCTTAGGATAGAAAATACTATAGATTCACATGACTCATATGAGGAATTGTGGATTCCTTGGCAGTATCTGTTTGGACTACAAAGACATATAAAATGTAGAGTACCTTTGTGAATTCTCTAGATGGCACAACTATGATGTATACTTTAGGAACTGTCCAGAAAGAACAGGGGAGAGATGGCAAAAGCAGGGACCTGTAGGCTATAGCCTTTCTCTCTCAGAGAACTAGATTTGTATGCTTTCCACATCTTTGTTTTTATCTAAGATCTCCTTTGAAGGAATGTAACTGCTAAAATATAGTATGACAACACTCAAAATCTTGAGCTGTGTGCCCAGACATGAAACTAGAGACTTGGTGAGGACCATGTATCTCATCATTTCTTTACTGCAGCTAACTCTACTCCAGCACTCAGGGATGAGTTCTGAAGCAATCTCAGCTTACGCTTGCCTTCAGTTCCATGACAGCACAGGATTTTTGCCACTGCCTCTACTTATACAAAATCACCACTGTTGGCATAGACTTAACTGATGGGAAATCCTGAGGTTCTGGTGATGCTGTGACCCACAAACTCAGAAAGACTTGACTTAGATACTTGTCCTAGTTAGGGTTTCCATTGCTGTAAAGAGACACTATGACCAAGAGAATTCTTATAAATGACAACATTTAATTGGGGCTGGCTTACTGGTTCTGAAGTTCAGCCCATTATCATCATGGCAGGAAGCACGGCAGCATCCAGGAAGGCATGGCGCTAGAGGAGCTGAGAGTTCTCCATCTTGTTCTGAAGGTAAATGGGAGAAGACTGGCTTCCAGGCAGCTAGGAGGAGAGTCTCAAAGCTAACCCCCACAGTAATACACTTCCTTCAACAAGGCCACACCTACCCTAACAAGGGTGTGCCTCCTAATATTGCCATGCCCTGGGCCAAGCTTTGTACTTGAGTAGAGTCTAAGGATCAAAGCAAAAAGGGAAATAATGTAAGATTTGAGGGTGTCATTTTCTCTGCTCTCACTGTCTGGTAGCCAATTTCACTGTCTCCTCAGTTTTGTATTTTATTTTATTTCATTTCATTTCTTTTTATGTGTGTGAGGGTTTTGTGCACATATGTGTCTGTGCATGTATATCTAGTGCCATAGAAGGCCAGGAGAGGGATCACTGTTTTTCTGCCTATTTGAGACTGTACGTATTTGAAAATATACCAGAATATATTTTCATACTCACTGAACATACCCATTGATTAACTAGTTCTGAACATACTTGAAAATAGACAATGAATGTGATTGTTATTCTCATGGCCCTCACCCATAAGTGACGCAGAGTTTCATAGAGAAGACAACCATACATTTCAGTGATACTTGGCAAACTGTAATAGGAGAAGCAGTATCTAAGTGCCGAGGAAGGTTTTAGGCACAAATGACTTTTCTGTAGATACTACAAGTTCCCCCAAATTACTACACCTAGAAGACTGTCCTTGTGACACTCTGTAAGAGATGAGAGGTTGTTTGAGTGCCTTGATACAAGCTAAGACTTGAACTGTGCTCCAGCCAGCTTCTTTGGATTAGTATTCCAGAAAGTTTAAGGCTTTCATTGAGTAACTGAACTGGACATTGTCTTTTGCTTTGCTGTTCAAAGAGCCCAGAATTTGATGCTATATTTCTCCAGCGGTAAATAGGAAGGCCTGCATGCTCTGAGGACATCACCAGCATGGCATTGCATGACGACTATCAAAGCATTTTCTGATTGATCTGCATTCTTAAATTATTTGACTTCTATTTCATGTTATGTGAAAAATAGAGGATGTCAGGATTGCCCAACAGCTATTCAGTAATACCGTGTAATTAATCAGTACATAGGAGCAGTTACATGCTTTTACGGGCCTCTCACATTCTGTCATCTCAAGCTAAAGTTTGCCTTGTAATCATGTGTGGAGATATTACTGCTTTGTATCGAGTACTTGTTTATGATCTGGACCTAGGAGCTGTCATAGACAACTAGGATTTTGAGCTGGGGCAATTGCTATTAGTCTAAAGGGAAACTACATCTGTGTTTGTGGCAGAATTCTTTGGTCTACATTGTTTTTGGAAACTAGCTATAGTTACAAAGAAAGGTGATAAAAAGAGGGAAGATTGTCCATATGTGGACATGTATTTGTAAGCTCTTGTCTTTATTTCCTTTGTTGAGTTCTGACTTACAATTCCAGAGTTATTTTTTGTTTCTTTGTGAATTCATGTTGAAGGACCTTATAGAACAAGTATTTTTAGTAATGAAGGGGATTCTTTCTTAATGAATTCTTGGTTTCTTAGAAGGGTGTTAACTAGATCCCTTCTTGCTCACATGCTACCATACTAATTACCCTGGGCGTCACCTCAGAATATATACGTGGGACTCTCACATTGAGAGGCACTCTCTTTCCCATTTGGAGTATACAGAGAGCTTTTCTCAAGGTTTTTGAGCAGCATTGATGTCTCCAGTTGCACTGGGGGTAGCCTCACTCCTGAGTCTACCTGAGTCTGACTCCTGCTCTACTAAGGTCTGTTATTTAATGGAAGTGTCTCCTTTTTCATCTTATCCTCATCTGTGACATTAGGTAACATGATGCTTACACCCCCCATGATGTTTCAAATTATTAGTGAGGTAAACTGTGAAGTGGTCCTTTAATCCTTCATAGTTGATTGCAAAGTGGCAGGTGCTGTGAAAGGATTTTTCATTCTCTAAATCAGCTCCTGTCATGGATCTCTCTGGTGTCTCAGTGGTCTGACTTGAGATGAGTGTGCTTGCATCTCTTCTGCATCTAGCTCCCTGGAAAGGGTATAATCATGTGTGATATCGGCCAATTCCCCAGTCACAGTCTGTGATGTCACAGACCAAAGATCATTCTCTCCCAGCAGGGACAAGATGGAGAGGAGGAGACTGTCCGTTATGATTACATCGTTATTCACGTTCAGTTACTTCCTAAAGAAAAGGAACCATGAGGCCCAATCCTGCTGAAATCCTACGGAAACACCCATTGACTTCAGCAGAGCATGGCATCCACCTTTATATTGAAAAACTCTTAAAAACTTGAAAGTTATACAAATGTACATAAGCAGATACATACTTAAAATAAGGTTTCTTGATATGCTAAATGCTAAAATGTTAATATGAATTTTACATATGTTCCAGTTAACATACCAATATAACAATAAAATTTGTTGCTTGTCATTTTAGGCAAAATGACCTTATTTTAAAGACAGGTATGATATCCAAGACACTCAGTGGAAAAGCTTTACTTTGACTCATGTACCTATTTTTCTTGTAGTTTAAATAGGGATGCTTATAGTGTTTGGATGATGTAAATGGTCAGAATCTAAGATATGTAATAATGGATGTCACTAGTAAGAATATGATAGCCAAAACATTTACCCCATATCGTATTGAATCATGGAAACAATCATCACTCATCTACTATTCTCTATGATTCAAAATCTCATCAATTGTACTTACCTTAAAACATCTTACATGGGGCTGCAAAGATGGTTCAGTGTGCAAAAGCATTCCCCATGTAGCCTGGCAACCCTAGTTCAGTCCCACATAAAGAAAGGAGATGGCCAATTGCACAGTTTGCTTGGACCTCCATATGTTGTGTGGTCTACCCCACCCCACCTCTCTCTCTGTTTCTCTTTGTCTCTGTCTGTCTGTCTGTCTCTCTGTGTCTTACAAACACACACACACAATTTGAAAAACTAAACTTGCTGGGCATGGTGGAGCATTCCCAGAGAAAGACAGATGATAGAGCTCGAGGCCAGCCTGGTATACAGCCAGGGCTACACAGAGGAACACTGTCTCAAAAAACCAAATAAGTAATAAATAGTAAAATGAAATAATAAAAGAAAGCTTATCCATTAGTACCTATGAGATGCTAAAGAGCATGGTGTTTGTAGCTTTTTAGTACATTAGTTATTGCAGATTGTTCTGAGTTCTAGAGTTTTGGGGAAGCTGTTGCTGAGGCTGATAGCTTTCTGAATGGATTATATAGATAGGAGAGACAGTGAAGGTTCACTGGGACTGATGCTGTCAGAGAGTAACTTGGAAGTTTGTATTTGGTATCTGTCTGCTCATCCATTGTCACTGGATGATAAGCTATGGAAGGAAGCAAAGTCCCCAAGAAGTGGGATGTGAATCTTCCACAGAACAGTGAGTAAATAAAATATCAGGAACATTATTTTGTATCCCCTTTCATTCCGATTATTAGAAGCAAAACAAGCACAATGTTGTAAATCTCCTTTTCCTTGAGTTGTTTAAATTGCTTAATTATGTTTACTTTTATTGAATTATTATATTTTGTTGAACATTATTTGTCATTTTTCTATTAATATGCATTTTAAAAAATACATGTCAACCTGTAAAGCTAGGTAGAAACATGTCAACCTGTAAAGCTAGGTAGAAACATGTCAACCTGTAAAGTTAGGTAGAAACAAGTCAATCTGTAAAGCTAGGTAGAAACATGACAACCTGTAAAGCTAGGTAGAAACATGTCAACCTGTAAAGCTAGATGAAAAAGCCCTTTAAGGGCTCAAGTAAGTCTCATATATTAGGGGGAGGGGAAAGGCAAAAAGCCAGCACTTTAGTTTAGCTGTTACATAAATGAAACTTTGGAATTTATGGTCTTTTCCCCCTGAAATACATTGGTGTAGTTGTCAGCCAAGTCACTACCAGTATTGAAATGATGCTTTCCTCTGGTACTGGAAAGTGACAAGTGAGAGTGCATGGTGGCTTCAGAAACCAAGGACATGTGTCAATTACGGTTATCTGTGCAGTCTTGAAAAGAGTCAAGGATGAGTGGTGTATCTCACTTTCTGAACTAAAAACTAGAAACAGAAATCATTCAATGAAATGGAACAATTTTCCTTCTGCCTATCACTTTGTGCTGGGAATGGAGCTCACACCCTACCCAGACCAGGCGGTGGTCTGCCTGCTAAGGAGCGGTCTCCCCAGTGCCCACATTTGTGTTTAGAATAATCACTTTGGATAGTTGTTCTTGGATTAGCCAATTTCCTTAGTTAGGTGTGGTGTGCCTTTGTTGTTTTTCTTATCTCCACCCTTCCAAGCTAATAGAAATATGACTTTTCATTAGGGCTTTAGGCAAGATTTTTGACCCTAACTTCTCAGTTGAACTCATGACAATAACTCGATTCTAGTGACGTTGTAGGGAGGGCGTTAAAACATCACCAGGTGAAGGAGGGCTGACAGTTCCTGTCTGTGGTTTGTACACAGAGTCTCTGTAGACACCTCCCTCCGGAGTGAGTACCAGGGAGCTTCTACAAGGCACTCACTCTTCAAATTCTCCCATGGCTTTGCATTTTGAAGTTCAGACTGCTGGCCTTGGATGAAAACTTTTGGGGTTTTAGTGTGCCAGACTTGATTTTGTTCTGTTCTTAAATGTTCCATTTGCTCTGCTACAGAAACATCCCTGCTATCTTTGGGGTAAATTCACCCCATCCTGGCAGTGTTCACTAGAGCTGTTTCCTTCAGTGTGGATGAGAATGACATCACAGTTTAGGGTTTTTGTTTGGCTAAGAATTAAAGTCAGTCATTGAGCCTTTTAAAAACATTGACAGAAATGTTAGCTATGCTGGTGAATTCTTTCTTTCCTCCAGTTCTCTAGCAAGCTTGATAAAGATCCCTGTGGGTGCCTCTTAGGCAGCATTCTCGACTCTTTTCATGCAGGTTGCTTTCAAATTGCTAAATAAAATTATAATTCTAAAAAAAAAAAGATAAATTTAGTGAAAAAGAAATGGGATTTGTAAGGCATGTTACGGCAGAGCTGTCTAACTGCAGCCAAAGGAGAAACAGGTGTTTACCTCACAAGGTTTATATCTGCATAAAGCTTATGGGAGAACCACATGAAATTCAAATCTCCTGGCTCCCTCACTGAGATAGCAGGTATCATTTCAGTAGTCATGCTATGAATTAATGTTATAAAAGTGAATCTTACCTGGCAGGAGTTGGTTGAAGCCCAGTGAGGAAGGGTAAGCTCTCATACTGGAAATGCCTCTTCGACTTTGCTGTGGGGATCTTTCACCCGTGTGTCTTATTTCTTGCAGCGACTCTGGGGCCCTGTAATCCCATGGCGTTAGTTAGCACAGGTAGCAGCAAGGTGAAGACTCCATTTGGACAGGATTATGGAAATCAAAGGGTGAATTTTGCCTTTATCAGATAACAGCCAATGATCTGACCACAGTGCTCAGAACTTACTGACCATTCATTGACTATCTCAGCAGTGAGAAATCCTGATTTCTCTTGCAGATGTTTCAGCCCCTGGAAAAGTTCTGCTCACCTGTAATTTAGAGTCTCCAGTGTCTCCAGATCACGATGCTCTAACACTGTAGTGTGTTCCAGAAGCACGGGTATTCTCTAGCACCTTCTGCTTCCCTTGGCTTTTCCCTTGACAACTTTCCATCCTTCAGCCTCCTGTCTGCAGAGGTTAAGAATTTCCTTTCTTTCCCGAGTGCTTCTGTTAATACATCGCTCTAGTGCACTGGTTTCTGAGTGGTGAGGGAAAAATCCAAAAGGTAGAACAGCTTTACCACATCCCAGACACTGAGCATGAATGAAGCGCTGATCGGATCCGTTCAATCCAGACAGCCAAGTGGTGGGATGCCGCTTTCATACATAATGAGCCTATTAATTGCTCCTCCCCATGGACAGCAGTGCGCCCTGGCAGGAAGAGAGGAAAGAGCAGAGGGGCGTATGTTGTTCTCTAGGTGCTCTTCGAGCAGCTCGCCACTGAGGGAGGGAATCAGGAGAGGCTGCAGCTCTGGAGTGTAATCAGGTAGACTAGGCAAGAGTTATTCTGACAGACAGTTAAATGACGTATTTTGGAAGGAAAAAAAAAAAGGGCTTAGCAAGAGGTAGCTGGAGTGAGGCTCCTGAATGCCATATGAATGTGCATCCCTCCTGCTTGTCCCTTTGGCTAGAAAGATTTCCCACCTCTGCTCTGCAGTCAGTATCTGCAGGGTTCTGTCCAGCTGTGTTATCACCATGTACTTTTCTCCAGTGAAAGAGAATTTTTAAAAGGTCTTGGATGGAAAGCTTATACTGTGAGTTAAAAAAAAAAAAATGATGGCAGGGAAAGACTTTTCTTTCCTTAATTAAAGATGCACGTGTTTTTATACATCTTTTGGACATAAGTATTTTGTTGCTTTGCAATAAAGCATTACAAATCACTTGATATAAAATGTAATGAATGGTCTTCAACCAGTTTTTTTTTTTTTAAAACTACGTGAAATTCTGATCACCCGTATATAAAGTATAGATCTAAAAATGCCAGTTTCGTAATTTTTGTTCTTTAGTTGTTAAATCTGGCAGGGGCCTTTCACCTGCTTCTCAGTGGAGCCTTTTAGGACCACGACTAGGTAGAAGGATATTTTAAAATGTTTTAATTATTAAAAACTTCAAACTTGGACAAAGGTGAAGGGAAATGTGTAGGATCCTATAAACCCATTTCTCTGACTCAGTAACTGCCAGTATTTTTTCTCTTTATTGAAATTCCTTAAAGGGAATTTCATTTTTTTCTTTCTACTTAACTATATATCATTTAAAACCACACAAACCCTTTTCAGATGAACATGGTACAAATTCTCTATGGTCATCCACTGGCCAGTCTATTTGAAATCCCTGGTTTCTCAGAAGTTCTCGTAGGGTTTTTCAACTGAGAATTCAAAGTGTATTTAGCTTTCAAGCATTAGAAACTTGAAATCCGACCACGATAACTACACATGAGAAAGAAGTAATTTTAATTTCATAGTTATCTTCCATTCAAATTTGTAGCATGGATATGCAAGAGAACACATCTCTAGTATTTTCTTGAACCCTTTCCTACTTAACACTGACGCCATAATACTAAAGAGAATTGTAATATTGGGGCGTGGAGAGATGGCTCCGTAGTTAGGAGTACATGTTGCTCTTGCGGAGGACGTGAGCACCCATGTTGGGCAGCTCACAACCACCTGTAACTCCAGTTGTGGAGGATCCTACACCCACTCAAGAACACATAAGCTTAATTTCAAGAATAAATCTTTAAAGAACTGGCTGTTGGATTGTTTCATTGCTTTCTGTGGATTTTCTTGACTGTCTAGAGTTCAAGATTCTTTCCTGCTGTCTTGAGACATTTCTGGGGGCTGGGTACATTCAGTCAAATATAGTTGTTGCTAAGTAACACCACTTTGCCTGTTTTCTTATCAAACACATAACACACTTCTATAATGAACATTCCAAAGTTACACCATTGGTATGGGACAGAGTTCTGTGAGCTAAAGCCCTAGCCAGCGAGGCTGTGGTGTTTATGAGGACCTGGAACTAGGGCACCACACATCTTTCTCATGTACAGTGCTCTTCCCTGTGAATTGTAGTTCTTGCACTTGGAAGAATTAAAGAGCATTTGGTTGTCTGCTTAACTGTTCCAGGAATGCAAGAACATGAAGTTTAAGAAAGCTGTGTGCCGCACCTCCTTTGTTGAAGTTTATTCCCATTCAGATTCTCTTCTCTCATCTCACTTCATCTCTCTAAGTGGCTGGGTAGATGAGAAATGAGAAGGTGAAATATAGGGAACCATTTAAATGAGCGTGGATGGAAATTGTTTTCCTGTGCCTACCTGGGCTTATAGCCAGTGCTGAGGGCTTCCAGTTATGGAATGCCCCTCTTGCAAGGTACTCGTAAATCATAGATAACATACCTTTTGGCCAAGGTGTTTGCTCTGTTGTTACGGTGTGAATGCTTACTAACTCTGTGTAAGAACTTTATATGTTCTCAGTTATGCCTTGTCTCTCAAGTCCTAATAAATAAGTGTTTTATGTATTATAGACTTAAGTATGTTATACACACTTATACATGTGCCAGCCACTTAAAGAAGGCCCAGGAAGTAGTGCTATGGCCATTATATATAATTAAGTTAAAACAGAAGGATGAGCCAAAATTCTGCTTTCCTCTTCCTAAGTGGTCTGTAATTATCCTTATCATTTATAACATACAGCCAGTGTCAGGAAGACATTCGTCCTGTTGGGGAAGTCTGTGTAACGACTTGGAAAGGAGAGGCTGCATAAGAAGCAGTAATACTAGGCTGTATGCTTTAGGTCTAAGTTCCCACTCTATTTCAAATCATGACTCCCCAGTAGCCTGGTTATAAACTGAATTAGAAGAAAGACATTCATTTGGTGACGTAGACAGTTCCAAGCCCCAAAGAAGCTGCCTCCTTTTACTCTGGGACCCACATCCATGGAACAGGGTATCACTTACATTTAGGATGGGTCCTCCTACTCCAGTTAACCTAATCTAGAT
This sequence comes from Rhynchomys soricoides, assembly GCA_019843965.1. Lineage (NCBI taxonomy): Eukaryota > Metazoa > Chordata > Mammalia > Rodentia > Muridae > Rhynchomys > Rhynchomys soricoides. The sequence goes on from JADRCH010000088.1 coordinate 713,684, forward strand.
GATTCTCTATGTACACATGCAGAGATTTGAGTATATGGTGATTCTAAAGGTTGTCAAGTTGACTATCAAAGCATTCCCGGTACTGATCTTGTTTATAGAAACTACATCTACTTTTACTTTCTTCACTGTGTGTAGTTCTCTTCCCAACTTGGAAGATGTTGGGGTCTGGTATGATCAAGACAGTGGCTCTAAGAGTCCCCAACTGGCTCCTTCTATTTCTTACTGGGAAAGAAGAGGGTTTCTGATGCGCCACACCCCCATTATCATTTTAAACAGCAGCTCTTCTCCAGCATGACTACCAACCTATCAAACAAGGTATGAAATTCTTCTGCGATTCCAGATGACCTGCAGATGACCTTGAGAGTTGCCAGCCTTTGAGAAGGTGATGTGAATTTAAAGAGAAGAGGTGGTTTCTTTCTCTCTCTTATGCCTTGAATTTATAGAAGAATGCTAGGTGTTTTGTTTTGTGTTTTGTGTTTTGTTTTGTTTTGTTTTTACCCAAGAAGGGTTTCTCTGTGTAGTTCTGGCTATATTAGAACTTGTTCTATAGACCAAGCTGGTCTCTGCCTCCTGAGTACTGGGATTAAAGGGTTGCACCACAACTGTCTAGCATTTTTTTTTTTTTTAACTTTCTAGAATTTTATGTATTTTTTGTTTCTTCATGGTCTCTCAAATAGTAGTGTGTTTTAAAATGCTACACATAAATCTTTTTCTCTTTCTTTTTCATAAATATATATGTTTATGGAGTGTGCACACCTATTATATATTTGTGTTTGCCTGTGTGACACACATTTGTGTATAGGTGCACTTGAATTTGTTTGAGTGTGCATAGGGAGGCCCAGAGTTGCTACTGGGTGTTTTCCTTGATTGTTTCCCATTATTCATGGAGGCAGGACCTCTCAGTTGAACCCAGAGCTCACCAATATTGCTAGTTTAGCTAGCCAGATCACTCTGGGAATGCCTTATTTCAAGTGCTGGAATTACAGGTAGCTGCTACACCACTTCACATAATGTAGGTTCTGGGGATCCAAACTCTGGTCTTCACACTTGCTTGGCAAGAGCTTTAAGTATGGAGCTAGGCATTCATCTTTCATTAAAAATTTTAAAATTTAATTAGGCAGTCATCTTTCATTTAAAATTTAAAGTTTAAAAATTATAATAAAGTTGCCCATTAGGAAACAGTTGCTTTCCTCCTGTGGATATATCTGAATGAACCAAGAGTCTTTTTATCTTCAAACGCAGATTTCAAAAACACTTGTAGACTTCTTGAGGTATTTCTGTCAGTGCATCTTGTTTCACTGCAGACAACCACTAGAGGTCTCCAGACCACACTTCAGGAAGCTCTGATTTTGCAGGCTAGTAGACAGAATGGATACATTCCAGGAGACATTAGTTACTAAGATTGGTCATTAAAGATTTATGAAGTATTCATTATGTTCCAGAACTATACAGAACTGACCATAGCTTAAAAAACAGCAAGGTCTCTACCCTTGTAAGAACGTGTTCCTAGGATCATGTGTGACCCCAACTGTAGCAGGATGCAAAGTGTTGCATCCTGATTGCCAGGTCCTTGAAATTTGCAGATATGTCAGAGCCCCTAGAATATTTTCTAGCTCCTCATTCACAGTGAGGTCATTTCTAGCCGCCTGATATGGGACCCTGCCCCTTTATCAAAAGGAACCATTCTCTCTGCTGGGATGTTTAGATGGGCTCTGCCTTTTGTTTTTCTTGGCAGCTCTATGTATCTAATCTTTAGGGAAGCTCTTCACACACACACACACACACACACACACACACACACACACACACAGAGACATACACAGACACACATAGAGACAGACAGACAGACAGACAGACACACACACACATACACATACACTTTGTGAGTAGGCCTCATAGAAGTTTGCTGTTTTATTCTAGAGAATTTTTTGTTAGAGTCTTTGTCCCACTTGAACCTCTGGTTTCATAGAATCTTTGAAGTAGAATAGTGTCTCAAGGTACCATGCTTTTCAGAGTGCTCTGTGTACTCTACCTGACCAGCACTGAGTACGATGACTAGCATGTGAGGGCAGGTGCTTACTGTACACCGGCAGTTGCCATTATGGCAGTGGAATACAAGACACTGTCACTTCTGGAAGGCACTGCACAGAAGATTTAGTGTCTTCCCCCTGTTTCACACAGTAAATGCTGGAGCCCCATCCTTTCTCATGTGGGTGCATAACTTGTTCTCCTCAGTGCTACGTGCTTCATTAGGGAGACACACACTTGGTGTAGTCAGTCAATGTAATCATCACACTGCTTCATAAGAATTTTATATAGATGGCTATTTTGAACTAAGTTGTAATTGTCAGTTTTTTAAGGATGACTTTAGAAGGCAATCAGCCAAGAGTTTCATAATAGTTAAGAGTTTATTCAAGTATATTTAAGCCAAGAGTTTTATAATATAATCTCATTTATATAAATGAAATGATGCAGAAAGCCAGGCAGTTGTCTCTTATAACAGAGGTTCTGTAGACAATCCTAAAAGTTATTGACTAGCCACTTTCTAGAAGATGGATGATCCGTTTCTAAACAGAATCACTGTACATATACTGAATGGCTACTATTTAGCTATTAAAAAGAATGAAATTCTATCATTTGTGGCATTATGGCTGGAACTAGAGAGTATTATGTAAAATGAAATAAGCCACACACAAGCAAATATTATGTGACTTCACTTATGAGGACTCTAAAAGAAGCTGAGAGTAAAACGGTAGTTACCACAGGCTGGGGACAGCAAGGTGTCGGGAACGGTGGGCACTGACAGTTCTGTAGGAGCAATAAGGTCTGCTGAGCTATTGCGTGGTAACATAACTATTGGCTAATGTATTGCACAGTTCAACAGACCATAATTTTTTCATCATTAAAAAAATGCTTGAAGAACTCAACATGTTTAATATGATTCAGACATTATGTAACACATGCATGTGTAAAACATGTGACACGTGGAACTGATTCCTATAGGTGCGGAGCTCAGAGCTACATTGGTGAGACTTCATGCGTTGTGACACTTTTCATTTAGTAAGTTTTGTGAATTATTTGAAGAGTAAATGAAAGGGACTCACCCCAAGATTAGGTAGTATTACATAAAGCCATTAGGGATACCTGGGTAGGATGGAGAAATAGACACTTTAGAGTCATCAAGAGTTAAGTAACCATAATTTTGAGGGTATGCAGGAAGAAGTGTGTGTGGGGTATACAGCAGGGCTTCAAACTGGGGACTCAGTGACTTAATGCTTTTAAAGGACCTCTCTGAGTCTGAAGGTACATTAAGAAATCAGCAGACTTCTTGCTCCTCTGGCTCCTACAGTCTTTCTCCTCCTGAGCTTTAGATGTAGAGCTGTGTTGTAAATGTATCCCCTGGGCATCCAGTGATTAGTTGATCTCTGCATTTTCTACCACTTTTTTTCTATGATGGACTCTGCCTCAAAGAAGAGCTTTTTTTGACCCAAGATGTGAGTTACACTTCCCTGTGGTATAAAGGCAAGTTTTAAAATGCAATTAGGAGTATGCTGGTCTAGTGCAGTGGCCGCAGTAGATTCTCTAAACTCCAGAACCTCACCGCCCTGGGTAGACGATTAGACAGTCGTTGGTTCCCACTGCCTTCAAGCCTCTGGGGTATCTTGCTAAATTGGTCATTGTTGTGGTTCATAGATGTCACAGCTGTGTAGGGCCATTGATTGGTTCCCTTTCTTGCCAGATTGTGTCTCCTAGAAATGGCAGGGAAGTTACATCTATGATACTTCAACAACATGGCTTCCTAAGTAAGACCCAAACAGTGACAGCACCAACAGACATGTTTAATGAGGAAGGGGATTCTCTTGGGGGCCTCTTCATGTTCTGAGATTTATGCGCAGACATCTTTTAGTATTTCTAATGGCAGCCTGCAACAGAATCTCTCTGACACAAACATTCATTCCCTCTTCTCGGCCCAAGTAGTGCAGTTGCCATAACAACCTGATGAGGGTGGTGAGTTTGCTGCTGTGGTAAGGTTGTGTCCGTCGCAATTTTCAGGGTTTTAAAATTCAGTATGACATTCACAGATGTGACAAAAAATTCCATCCACTCACTGATTTGATTTTCACTCAGTTAAATGTCCAAAATCACCCCCAACCCCATTTTGAAAAGGGTTCATGAGTTTAGTATGTAACATTGTGCTTTTGTGAATATATATTGTGAATACATGTTTGTTTTCATTAGTAAATGATATAATTCACAGAAAATATAAAGTAGAAAGAATAAAGGCCGAAGCTGATTTTCAGTGGTTTCTTATTTGGTAGAAGCAATTTTTATTTTCTGTTGTTCACATACAAATAATGGGTCTCATTGTGACATTTTCATACAGATGTTTCATTTAACTTGGTGTCTTATCCATGCCCTCCTCGAAGGCTCTCCTGACTCCCTCTGCCCACCTCCTGGTGGTCTCCTACCTCTCTCCCTTCTGCTTCCTTGTCTCATGTGTTCCACTGTTGTCTCTGGTCATCTTCCCTTCCTGAGATACAGTCCTCCCAATTCAGGATTCTCCCCCCCCCCCGACACACACATAGACACACAGACACACACATACACAGAAACACACACACACACACA